>JAGWEN010000343.1:32526-114684 GCA_018703685.1 Orius laevigatus | reverse complement strand
ACAGTTTTAATTACGAGCAACTTATTTCAATTATTCGACCCTTTAAATCATCTCGTTTGAAAAACGAGCGTTTTAGTATTAGAAATGGGAATATTCGAGCTAAATTGGGTATAAAAGATGCAATCCACTCAACTTTTTCTTTCTTTTCTGCTTGTTAGAGACGTTTTCGAATTTTAGTTTGATTTAAGGAAGAGAATGACGTCTAAAACCACATTTTGGATACAAAAAGAGGTCTCTCCTTTGGTGAGATCGAAAAAAATGTTTTTATATTCCAAAAGTAACTTCGGATTCGTGTTTCCCACCCTTAAAATAGTCAAAAACCACATTTTTGATGGAATCAAAAAATGAAAATTTTTGGGTCAAAAAAGTGAAGAAGGGTCCCCCCTTTGGTGAGGTGGAAAAAAATGTTTTTATATTCCAAAACTGACTTCAGATTCGTGTTTCCCACCCTTCAAATAGCCAAAAACCGCAATTTGGATGAAATCAAAAAATGGAAATTTTTGGACCAAAAAAGTGAAGAAGGGTCCCCCCTTTGGTGAGGTGGAAAAAAATGTTTTTATATTCCAAAACTGACTTCAGATTCGTGTTTCCCACCCTTCAAATAGCCAAAAACCACATTTTGGATGAAATCAAAAAATGAAAATTTTTGGGTCAAAAAAGTGAAGAAGGGTCCCCCCTTTGGTGAGGTCGAAAAAAATGTTTTTATATTCCAAAACTGACTTCAGATTCGTGTTTCCCACCCTTAAAATAGCCAAAAACTACATTTTGGAAGAAATCAAAAAATGAAAATTTTTGGGTCAAAAAAGTGAAGAAGGTCCGCGTTGTGGTGAGCGGCCCTACGACGCATGTTTTTTATATAACTTGGTCGGTAGTTCTCATGTAAGAATTGCGCTCGTTGACGGGATGCGTACCGGACGGGGTGTGGGGCGGCGTTTTCCACCCTTAAAAGCACTAAATGGGAGGTGGGACTCAAAGATCCACAAGAACACTGTTTGTGGATGAATCAAAAATTTTAAGGAGTGGTATATTTGCTACTTGTGTGCGAGGGCGTCGCCGATAATGAGATAATCAAAGATTACTGTAAACAGTGTGGAAAGCTGCGTGTGTAACGCGCAACCCCTGAGGTGAGTCGATGTTTTTATATGTCCAGAAACTGACTTGCAGATTCGTTGTTTACCCAGCCCTTCAAATAGCAAGAGGTCGGACAACGCCATTTGGATGAAATCAAAAAGTGAACTTTTTGGGTCAAAGAAAGTGAGACAGAGGTCCCCCTTTAGATGAGGTCGACAGTGTTTTTATATATCCAAAAGCTGACTTCAGATTCGTGTTTCCCACCCTTCAATAGCCAAAAACCGCATTTTGGATGAAATCAAAAAATGAAAATTTTTGGGTCAAACAGGAGAAGGCTTGGGTGAGGGTCCGAAAAAAATGTTTTTATATTCAAAAACTGACTTCAGATTCGTGGTTTTCCCACCCTCAAATAGCCAAAACCGCAATTTGGATGAAATCAAAAATGGAATTTTTGGGCCAAAAAAGTGAAGAAGGGTCCCCCCTTTGGTGAGGTCGAAAAAAATGTTTTTATAATCCAAAACTGACCTAAGATTCGTGTTTCCTACCCTTAAAATAGTCAAAAACCACATTTTTGATGGAATCAAAAAATAAAAATTGTTGGGTCAAAAAAATTAAGAAGGTCCCCCCTTTGGTGAGGTCGAAAAAAATGTTTTAATATTCCAAAACCGACTTCAGATTCGTGTTTCCCACCCTTTAAATAGCAAAAAACCGCATTTTGAATCAACTCAAAAAACAAAAAATTTTGGGTGGAAAAAAAAGGGAACTTTCATTTCAACCCCTTTTGTCTCTCAGGACACCTTTTCGGGAAGTTAAAACGAGAACAACTCCAATTTCCGTGTTCAACATTAATTCTTAAACTAAGAACATTTCAAAATGTGGTCTCGAAAACCCCAGGGGTCCTCAACGGAAGCCCCTCAGGCGCCATAAATTAGTGACATACGTAATTATAACCGACCCGCCTTAATATTTCACACAATCTCGACCAAAAGAACAGCAGCCACGCTTTTAAAAACGTTTGTAAACACAAAAAGAAAAATATAGTTCACACCCAGTATATAAATCAAAAGGAAAAATTCTCCGAGTGACTTTTCACAAAGCGTTATTGATTAGTCTTATCTTTCGACTTGGGGAAGCAATAAAAACGGCGTCGCAAAATTTACATATGTTCTAAATCATACTTAATGAATAATCGGCCACCCCCCCCCTTCCATCTGTCACTGAGCTCTTTTTGGTTGTGAAATAGTAAACCAGTTCGAGAGAGCGGAGGCCATAATCACCTGTCGCCTGTCTAGTCGGTGGACAAACTATTAGTCATTAAGTTTAGAGCGAGATGGAAGAAATCCATTCGACATCTGGCTCAAGAAAACTGGAAGACGTACAAGGAATTTATTGGACACAAACTAATTACAACTTGTTTTTTTACCATTTTTTTCATTCATACAACCATTACTCTTGCTATATTGATTCGTACAAAAAAAAATCCTCTATGTCAACATTAATTTTATTCGTAAATGACGCAATGATAGGATATTACGATAAAAGAGCTGCAGCTTTATCAAAAAGGGTCTTCAATCTACCAAAAATGGCACACAAAAGTCAAAATATCAACTTCTTCATGTTTCAGAAAAAGAGCACGAAGGAGTGGCCTAAGGTTCGCACCCTGAGGCACCCCAAAATCACAATTTTTTTATGTTTTCAACAATTTATTTCCCTTGAAATGCCGATTTTAGAAAGGGGATAAGAAACTGTATCTTTATGGGACTGTAGAAAAGATGCTGCTGGAAGATTTGTAACTAAATTAAACAATTTTGTTTTCTAAATTGAAAATAATTGTAATCGAGGTGACCATGAATTTCAACGCCGGTGGCGTACAGACGCCCTTTAATTGGAAAATCATGTTCACTTCGATCCAACGGAATTTGAATTTTTCGTCTGTTATATAAAAGAGGAAAAAAAAAATCATTCCTTTAATTGGTTATAGTCATAAATAATATTATTTACTCAGTCCGAAATAATTACAAGAGGCGATGAATTACGTTAGAGTAGCAATTATCAACAGGGGGCGGTCAGAAGTTTGATTAGGCTATAAATTCTTTTTTTCCTTTTATATTTAAAATAACTAGTTATAACTCATGTCAATTAAACAAATATAGAAAGGTTTACTACCTGGCCTATTTCGAGCTACTGTCTTTAGCTTCCGGAACATTTCGAGTGCCTCAGGGTTGTAACTTGGGCACTATTTTGTTCTATTTGTTTGTTGAGGCTTTATGACATATGCTGACTTGCATTTTAATTCGGTTTAATGTCTTTATGTTGAAGGAACAAGATTAGGGTGTGTAAGAAACCTATTTACCCCCTTCTACGTTTTTTTTTCTCCTTTTAGTTTTATACGTGGGAAAGTTAGATAACCTGGGGAAAGGGAGCTACGGGATGGACACGGCCGCACCTAATTTACGAGGGCGAGCTCCGGTGCCATTTCCTGAAGGGGTCGGTCTCCGTAACAGGATAGGGATCGGTAAACCTCTTAGGACTGGAGGCGCCTTTCCCCTCCCCCCTGACGTCTACCCTTTGATGCTATCTTACCAAACCGTCTACCGGGATTAGGGAACTTTCACGGGATTACCCTCTCAGTACGTAATTGTTTTAAAAGATTTCTCAAAATAACAAGTTATATGCAACTCTTATGAGTTCCTGAAAACGAAAATTCCATTTTGAAATGTTTTTGGACAATTTTTAGGGTGAGAAACACGAATCTGAAGTCAGTTTTGGGATACGAAAACATATTTTTCGACCTCACCAAAGGGGGGACCCTTCTCTGATTTTTTGGCCAGAAAATTTTTGTTTTTGATTTGCCCCAAAATGTGTTTTTAGAAGGTTTTTAGAGTGAGAAACACGAATCTAAACTCGGTTTTGCGATACAATAACATTTTTTTCGACCTCACCAAAGGGGGGACCCCACTCTACTTTTTCGACCAGAAAATTTTTATTTTTTAATTTGCCCCAAAATGTGTTTTTAGAAGGTTTTTAGGGCGAGGAACACGAATCTAAACTCGGTTTTGCGATACAATAACATTTTTTTCGACCTCACCAAAGGGGGGACCCTTCTCTACTTTTTCGACCAGAAAATTTTTATTTTTTAATTTGCCCCAAAATGTGTTTTTAGAAGGTTTTTAAGGTAAGAAACACGAATCTGACGTCAGTTTTGCGATACAAAAACATTTTTTTCGACCTCACCAAAGGGGGGACCCTTCTCTACTTTTTCGACCAGAAAATTTTTATTTATTGATTTGCCCCAAAATGTGTTTTCAGAACGTTTTTAGCGTGAGGAACACGAATCTGAAGTCCGTTTTCCAAAATAAAAACATTTTTTTTGACCTCACCAAAAGACACTTTCTGAAGAATCGTATTCTAGACTTTAAAAACCAAACCCAAATCGATTTTAACGCTTGTAAAACATGTAAAACATTTTTATCTATAATAAAAAAAATTGAGTTTTTTTTCCCCACGTAAACCGGTAGGTTTCAATTAGTAAATCGATCAGTAACTAATGTCCGACCCATGTTCCCATATTGGCAATTAAGATATAGACACCGGGTGTAAATTAATGCGTTCTACCCCATCCAAACATGAAATTTACATTTTATCTTGACCAGAAATCGTTTTTCGGATAAATTGATTTTATACTCAATAATCCCTATTCGTACGTAAAACCCTCTAATTTAATTTACACGATATTTCATTTAAGAAAAAAAAAATTATTGGAAAACAAACCAATTAAAATTGAGTCGAAACTCATTACATGAGGTAAGATAAAAATTAAAAAAATAAATAAAAGAACCGAGATCGGATTGAAAGATGATTTACGGCCTTAAAACTCCGCCTACGTTTAACTAGCTTTTCGAATCGGAAGCCAAGGGACTTCATCACCGAATTACTAACGAGAATTCAGGCCCGAAAGAATTTTTTAACGAGGGATTAACGAATCTCTGGGTGGCGGAGATCATATTTCGTTAACAATGTTGTGATCGCCTATCGAAAATCAATGAACACGATTGGTTTTCCATTTTAATTTAGTTTATGGTCACAAGTAGGCATTGGATAAAGGCTAATAGGATAGGTTTTGATCTTTCTGTCGATGAAAAATCCCTTAAGATATATTTTGAGCCTTTTATGACGAGAAAGACCTTTGTTTGCTAGATTTCGAGTCTTTCATGGCGATAAATACCTTCTTTTGGATAGATTTTGAGTCTCTCGTGGTAATAAAGACCTTCGTTAGCTAGATTTGGAGGCTTTTATGGCGATAAAGACCTTTGTTTGCTAGATTTTAAGTCGTTTATGCCGATAAAGACCTTCGTTAGCTAGATTTTGAGTATTTTATGACGAGAGACCTTTGTTTGTTAGATTTCGAGCCTTAATTAGACCTTTGTTTGCTAGGTTTTGAGCCATTTATGACGATAAAGACCTTCGTTTGCTAGATTTCGAGCCTTCTTTGGTGGATTTTGAGTCTTTAATGACGATAAGGGCCTTCTTTAACTACAATTTTTGTCTTTTTTGACGATTAAGACCTTCTTTAGATAGATTTTGAGTCTTTTATGACGACAAAGACCTTATTTAGCTAGATTTTGAGTCATTTATGACGAGAAAGACTTTCATTTACAAGATTTGAGTCTTTTATAGCAATAAATATCTTCATTTCCTCGATTTTGAGTCTTTTACGACGGTAAAGATTTTGAGTATTTTATGGCCATACAGACCTTCTTTATCAAAATTTCGAGCCTTTTCTGGAGGTTAAAGACCTTTAATTGTTGCAATTTTGTCATTTTATGCGAAAAAACGTAAATTTATCAGTTATGCAGACGTTTTTCTGACTTTTTAAAAAATGAAAAATTTCCTTTCTAATCATAATAGCAGAAAAGAACACATGAAACACTACACGAGATCTTTTGTTGAGGTAAAAAAAAAGGTCGAGTGCATTATTCATAGAGTTAAATAAAAAAAGGGGGGAATTGAACTGCTCTAATTAATAAAACAATGAAACCTACTCGAGTCCTATGCAAATCCTCGTTGCACCTTCTACATACATTGTCGAGTGTTCATTACTTTCTGTTTTTATTTTTCCCCCCTTGTTTTGTCTTAAAAGCTTTCTTTAATTTAATTAATTTTCCTTCTTTTATTTTTTCTTTAAATTGCGACCACCTTTGTGGTTTCGAACGATAAATTTCCATTTGGAAAGGAAGTCGTGATTGCGGCGTGGAGAGGGGAAAAAAAGGTCTGGAAGCTATAAAATGACTTCCTTATGTCTTCAGCAATTAAGTCCCAGCATCTGAATAACGTAAAAGTTTGATGATATCGAAGTCAAAAATAATGCAAATTGGAAAATTTTGGGAAAAAAAGACTCTAAATATGGATAAAAGGGGCTCCAACAAGGTAAAACGATCATCGCGATATCGCTTAAATACATGGAGAACAAAACTGGATCAAGGTTTGCTCCCTGAGGAATCCCAAAAATTGAAAAATCACTTTTTTAAGGGTTTTGAGCTTTTTAAACAATAAAAGTAACTTTTGAGGCCTAAAACATTAGCTAGTAAAGCTAAAAAGCGTCTATCTCGACAAAAAGGACGATTTTGAGGTTCACTGGTCAAAAAGGACAGGAAAAAATGGTTAATCTGAAAAGGACTTTAGGCCAAAAAAAGCTCCAAATAAGGACAAAAAGGCTTCAACAAGGTAAAAGAATAATCGCAACATTGCTTATATACATGGAGAACAAAACTGGCCCAAGGTTTGCCCCCTGAGGCATCTCAAAAATTGAAAAATCACTTTTTTAAGGTATGAAACATGTTTTGAGCTTTTTAAACAATAAAATTAACTTTTGAGGCCTAAAACATTAGCTAGTAAAGCTTAAAAGCGTCAATCATGGAGGACGATTTTAAGGGATATTAACTACTTCCTGAAGCTGCGTATATTTTTTCTTAGGTTTTAGGGGAGTTGGATTAATTAAAACCCACATGACGTGGTAAGTTGATTATACCCCGGGGAGGACGATGTTTCAGGGGCGAGAAGGGACGAGGAGGAAGGGAAGAGGAGGGTCGGTTGTGTTGATTTCATTAGCCGTTGGGGGCGGTCTGCCAATTGGCATCATTCCTGCATATTCATCATTCCCCCCTCCCCACCCCGTACCACTAACCTCACCTATTATTGCCCCCCTCCACCCCCCTCTACGTCACACACGTCCTCGTGGTTTAAATTTAAACCCGCGGGTGGGGAAATAAATTCAAATTTTCCGTCTACTCGACCATCCCTCATTCCCCGTTTAGATTAATTGCCTCCGCACGAAAAACCTCGATTGTCACCCTTTTTTTATTGTTTTTTTACGAAACGAATCGACCTACCTTCAGTTTGACCAGTTTCGGATTTTCGGCCGCCATCTTCACTATCGACTGATAATCGCACTGGGCGCATTTTACGAGCCATTCTTTGCTTCTGCTGTCCAAAAGAGTCACCGACCCGCTATCATCTTCGTCTCGGTCAACCTAAAAGCATTATTATTAATAAACACAAAAAATTTCCTCCCCCTTATTTATCGACACATTTTCTAACACAAACGTCTAGTATCGACTGCTTTTAAGCCATAGAAGTCAAGTATCGACACTATTGAAGAAATAAACCTCAAGTATCGACATGCTCATTGCCATGAATGTCAAGAATCGACGCTTTTGAAGAGATAAATCTCAATATCGACACATTCAGTGCCATAAAAGTCGAGTATCGACACTTTTGAAGGAATAAACCCAAAGTATCGACAGTTTTTAAGCCACAGGAGGCAAGTATCGATACAATTATTGAGATATAATTCAAGTATCGACGCTATTGAAGAAATAAATCTCAAGTATCGACACTTTTTAAGCCATGGAGTCAAGTATCGACATGCTCATTGCCATGAATGTCAAGAATCGACGCTTTTGAAGAAATAAATCTCAATATCGACACATTCATTGCCATAAAAGTCAAGTATCGACATTTTTTAAGCCATGGAGTATCGAAACTGTTCAAGAAATAAACCGTATCGAGAGTTTTTAAGCAATAGGAGTCAATTATTCATTCATTATAAGCTCCCATATAGGTACCCTCCGATAACTTCAACATTCACAACCTTCTAATTACATTGTTGAAGCTGCGGCCGTTATTTAGGGAGGGAGAACCGCGCTGAGACTTGATCACAATGCAACAATGACGTTTAAAATTTTTATCTACGTTCTGACGAGATCATCAGTCACGCTTTTCAATCAGAAGCCCGTCAGCCACAATCATCAATCAAAACCGATAAAAAATAATAAAAAATCCGCACGAAAAACCATTTTCCGATAAGAAAAGTGAGTTTAATAGTAGAAAAGACCGACCTCAATAGCATGCTTCCCTCCGGAAATCCACTAAAAAAGGCATGTGTACCTTTTTTGATAAATCGCTCTAATGGCAGTAAACACCCTCTTAGAATCCACCCTAAAGTGCAGAAAAAAGCACACCTGACGTGTTTCCTGCTCTGTAATTGCTTCGGGTCTTTTAAAAAGCGTTTACCATTCCATTAACGCGGTTATTTCCTCAACATTAAAAAATTTGGAACACAAAAATGCTCAATTATCGCTAATATTGGAAAATCGAGCAAAAACTACGATTACATCTAGAAGTCTAGACAATTAAAAAAGTGAAGAGGGGTAATAATACTCAAGATGTTTATTCGGATAGCTTTCGGGTTTTATGAGCGTGTGTGTTTTTGCCCGGATAATGTTCGTGAGGGAATGAAGTTGGATGGAAGGCGGGGGGTCAGTACTAATTGAAGATAGGGGGGTTGGGGGGAGGTTGGGGGGGGGAGACAATTAGGCAAACGGAGTACAACTGAGACTACGACTCCCTTGGGCATCTCCTGGTATTACCCTGCAGTGGATTTTGCATTGCGGCACACACATATGCAAAACATAACGTTTCCTCTCATATCATCGCACGTCGAGTTTAATTTTCTAAGGCTTTTAATGAACGTTCATAATAATAGCTTCAAACAGAATAAACTGAATATGTTTAGCGAATTTAAAAGCGAGAAAAAAATTTTAATGAGGTTTGGGGATTGTAGTGTGCTCAATAGAACTAATTGAAGTCTCAAAACTTCCCTCGTAGAATACAAGAATTTACTTAAAAGCTGCAGAAGTCAGGAGTCGACACATTCTTTTCGGCAGAAGTCATGTATCGAACACATTCTTAGCTGTAGATGAAGTGTATCGACACTTTCCTTGCTGTATAAGTCAAGTATCGGCAGGTTTCTTGCTGTAGAAGTCATTTATCGAGAGTTTCCAAGCAGCAGAAGTCAAGGATTGACTATTTTCTGGCTGCAGATGCCATGTATCGACACTTTCCTTGGTATAGAAGCCATGTATCGACACTTTCCTTGCTGTAGAAGTCAAGTATCGGCAGGTTTCTTGCTGTAGAAGTCATTTATCGATACTTTTCTTGCAGCAGAAGTCAAGTATCGGCAGGTTTCTTGTTGTAGAAGCCATGTATCGACACTTTCCTTGCTGTAGAAGTCAAGTATCGGCAGGTTTCTTGCTGTAGAAATCATTTATCGACACTTTCCTTGCTGTAGAAGTCAAGTATCGGCAAGTTTCTTGCTGTAGAAGTCATTTATCGACACTTTCCTTGCAGCAGAAGTTAAGTATTGATATTTCTGGCTGCAGATGCCATATATCGACACTTTGCTTGGTATAGAAGCCATTTTTCGACACTTTCCTTGCTGTAAAAGCCATTTATCGACACTTTCCTTGCTGTAGAAGTCAATTATCGGCAGATTTCTTGCTGTAGAAGTCATTTATCGACACTTTCCTTGCAGCAGAAGTTAAGTATTGATATTTCTGCTGCAGATGCATATACGCCATGCCATCGACACTTTCCTTGCTGATATGAAGCTGCAGAGTATCGGCAGATTTTCTTGCTGTAGAAGTCATTTATCGATACTTTTCTTGCAGCAGAAGTCAAGTATCGGCAGGTTTCTTGCTGTACAAGTCATTTATCGACACTTTCCTCGCAGCAGAAGTCAAGGATTGACTATTTTCTGGCTGCAGATGCCAAGTATCGACACTTTCCTTGCTGTAAAAGCCATTTATCGACACTTTCCTTGCTATAGAAGTCATGTATCGACAGTTTTCTTGCTGTAGAAGTCATTTAACGACACTTCCCTTGCAGCAGAAGTCAAGGATTGACTATTTTCTGGCTGCAGATATCATGTATCGACACGTTTCATGCTGTAGGGGTCATTTATCGACCCTTTTCCTGGCAGTAGAGGCAAGTGATGACATTTTTCTTCGCTTATAAGTCAAGTATCGATTATACTACAGGCGATGTTTAAGGAAACACTTTTTGGTGTCGAGTCCTTTGAGTGACAACCGTTTTTTTCCGAATCACAATCTTTTTAAGTTTATTAATCATTAATCAATTTATGAAGAGCCCTTCGCGGACCTCCCGCGGAGAACGTGAGTCGGCTCGAAACACGAGAGAAACTTGAACGAGAAAAAAAAAGATACAATAGAGTCACAAGTCTTAACTGAGAGTGGCTTCAAATTGGCTCCCGAAACATCCATCATAGCACACAGACACCCTTCCTTCGTTTTTTTAAGTGCCACTCAAATGCCCATATCGTGAACAGGCATCTGATTTATTTTTCAGGAATGGGTTCCGGGGGAGTTGAAACAAAAAGACGAGTCTCTCTGTCTATCATGTGTAACCGATGATTTTTTATTGGAACAGTGATTGATCGTTTTTTACTCTTTCATATAAATTTTACCAAAACTTTTTTTTTTTTATTTTTTTTTTAGCGGATTTCCGTACGAGAGTAGGCTATTGAGGTGGTCGTCACGGAGGCTCCCAGGCTAGAGGCGGCATGGAGATTTTCCGCGCCATAGAAGTGTAGAAAGTAGAAAGAATTTTTGCTGTAGAATTCAAGTATTGACACTTTTATTGCTTTATAAGTCAAGTATTGATAGTTTCCTTGCGGTAGAAGTCGAGTATCGACACTTTCATTGCTCTACAAGTCAAGCATTGACAGTTTCCTTGCTGTATAAGTCAAGTATTCACACTTTTATTGCTGTAAAGTGAAGTATTGACAGTTTCCTTGCTGTAGAAGTCATTTATCGACACTTTCCTAGCAGCAGAAGTCAAGGATTGACTATTTTCTGGCTGCAGATGCCATGTATCGACACTTTTATTGCTGTGAAAGTTAAGTATTGACAGTTTCCTGGCTGTATAAGTCAAGTATTCACACTTTTATTGTTGTAAAGTCAAGTATTGACAGTTTTCTTGCTGTAAAAGTCAAGTATCGACACTTTTATTGCTCTATAAGTCAAGTATTGACAGTTTTCTTGCTGTACAAGTGGAGTATCGACACTTTCATTGCTCTATAAGTCAAGTATTGACAGTTTTCTTGCTGTACAAGTCGAGTATCGACACTTTTATTGCTCTATAAGTCAAGCATTGACAGTTTCCTTGCTGTATAAGTCAAGTATCGACACTTTTATTGCTCTATAAGTCAAGTATTGACAGTTTTCTTGCTGTACAAGTCGAGTATCGACACTTTCATTGCTCTATAAGTCAAGTATTGACAGTTTTCTTGCTGTACAAGTCGAGTATCGACACTTTTATTGCTCTATAAGTCAAGTATTGACAGTTTTCTTGCTGTATAAGTCAAGTATCGACACTTTTATTGCTCTATAAGTTAAGTATTGACAGTTTTCTTGCTCTATAAGTCAAGTATTGACAGTGTCCTTGCGGTAGAAGACAAGTATTGACACTTTTATTGCTCTATAAGTCAAGTATTGACAGTTTTCTTGCTATACAAGTCGAGTATCGACACTTTTATTGCTCTATAAGTCAAGTATTGACAGTTTCCTTGATGTAGCAGTCAAGTATTGACACTTTTCTTGCTCAAGAAGTTAAGGAACTATAACTATTTGCCACAGAACTCAAGTATTGACACTTTCCTTGTCAAGTTTTCTTCCTCATTTTTGAAAACTATGCAAAAACAGGGCGGGGCAATAAAAAAAGGCCTAAAAAGTGTTCCGGACGAATAAGACGGCGAGAAGCAGACGTGGGAGTTATGTAGATGAAAGAATAGATTCGATATATTTTCCGTTTGTATTTTAAACGAGGTGAAAAAGCTCATATATCAATCCTCGGTGTGAGGTAAAACAGTCAATTGAGTGCCTTACCGTTCTTTTTTAGGACTTTTTTTTAGACTCCGAACATAAATCGAGCTAAAGAGGTTCGGATAATTGAGCGGTATCAATCATAGTGCTCCTCCTCCCTCGTTACCGAGATTTCCTGTTCGGAAGAGAAGTCAGCAACTTATTAACGACCTTTTTTTAAAAGAAACTGTTTCCTCTTAAATATTTTTCTTGTTTTGATGTCCAATTAGGGGTTTTTTCGTGGGAACAACAATAATTAACTTGAGGGGTTGTATCACAAAAGGGACAATAGGGTTCGATTATTGCCCGATGACGGTCACGTGGCAACAGTAACCTTTTCAAGATCCTTCGTGAATAATAAACCGGATAGAAAACGTCATGGTTGATTTAGGGTTGGACACATTTCGGCTCCTGCTCAAACTTTAAGCAGATGAGTCCACGTTTTAGGGGAAATGCGGTGTTCGATAGTGTCACTCTTCGGGATAGTTCGAAAATGGGGGAAATTCGGAATTCTCTGAATAATGTAAATAGAGTGTTTCCAGAGCAGTGCCTACCAAATCTATTATTGGAGGGATGTCCGAAACGTATCACACTCCCCGGATTTTCGTAAACTAGTTAAAATAGTGTTAGCATTTATATTGCTTTTCGGAAAGGGCGAAATGTTCGACTTTAGAATCGACATTGAAATAAATCAGAAGCAGGCTTAGCTTGTTCAGTGGCATTTCGAAAAAACAAGCTCCTGCCCCAAATGTATATTCAGTAAAGCTTGTTTTTTTAACCTCTCATCTCGAGTTTTCCTAAACTTCGTGTCAAAAAAGAGTGGCTTTTTCTCCCCCACCATTTTGAAAAGAGTTCAAACTGACATATTTACGAGGATCGCTATTTTATATTTGATGCTAAAAGCACAAGTGGGAACATCGTTTAGGGAAACGCTTTTCGGGTTGAGTGCTTTGAGACTCGAGTGACAACCGTTTTTTTCCGAATCGGAGTCTTTTTCCAAATATTAATCATTAATGGTGAGCAAATCGTATACCACTTGGAATAAAAGTAATAAAATTGTCGATAATTGACTTCATAACCTATTAAAATGTCGACACATGACTTCTACAGCAAGTAATATGTCGATAAATGACTCTTACAGCAAGAAATGTGTCGATAGATGACTTCATAGCCTTCAAAAGTCTCAATACTTGAGTTAAAAGCGAAGAAAAATGTCATTACTTGACTTCGCTGCCCAAAAAAGTGTCGATACTTGACTTCATAGCCTTTGAAAATGTCGATACTTGACTATAATGCCAAGAAAAATGTCGATACTTGACTATAATGCCAAGAAAAATGTCGATACTTGACTTCAGAGCCTTCAAAAGTGTCAAAACTTGACTTAAAAGCCAAGAAAAATGTCAATACTTGACTTCAGAGCCCTTAAAAATGTCAAAACTTGACTTAAAAGCCAAGAAAAATGTCATCACTTGACTTCACTGCCCAAAAAACTGTCGCTACTTGACTTCATAGCCTTTTAAAATGTCGATACTTGGCTATAATGCCAAGAAAAATGTCGATACTTGACTATAATGCCAAGAAAAATATCGACACTTGATTATAATGCCAAGAAAAATGTCGATACTTGACTTCAGAGCCTTTAAAAATGTCAAAACTTGACTTAAAAGCCAACAAAAATGTCATAACTCGACTTCACTGCCCAAAAATATGTCGATAATTGATTTCATAGCCTTTGAAAATGTCGATACTTGACTATAATGCCAAGAAAAATGTCGATACTTGACTTCAGAGCCTTCAAAAGTGTCAAAACTTGACTTAAAAGCCAAGAAAAATGTCAATACTTGACTTCAGAGCCCTTAAAAATGTCAAAACTTGACTTAAAAGCCAAGAAAAATGTCATCACTTGACTTCACTGCCCAAAAAACTGTCGCTACTTGACTTCATAGCCTTTTTAAATGTCGATACTTGGCTATAATGCCAAGAAAAATGTCGATACTTGACTTCAGAGCCTTCAAAAGTGTCAAAACTTGATTTATAAGCCAAGAAAAATGTCAATACTTGACTTCAGAGCCCTTAAAAATGTCAAAACTTGACTTAAAAGCCAAGAAAAATGTCATCACTTGACTTCACTGCCCAAAAAACTGTCGCTACTTGACTTCATAGCCTTTTAAAATGTCGATACTTGGCTATAATGCCAAGAAAAATGTCGATACTTGACTTCAGAGCCCTTAAAATGTCAAAACTTGACTTAAAAGCCAAGAAAAATGTCGCTACTTGACTTCAGAGCCCTTAAAAATGTCAAAACTTGACTTAAAAACCAAGAAAAGTGTCATCACTTGACTTCACTGCCCAAAAAGGTGTCGATACTTGACTTCATAGCCTTCTAAAATGTCGATACTTGACTATAATGCCAAGAAAAATGTCGATACTTGGCTATAATGCCAAGAAAAATATCGATATTTGACTTCAGAGCCCTTAAAATGTCAAAACTTGACTTAAAAGCCAAGAAAAATGTCGATACTTGACTTATAAGCTAAGAAAAATGTCATCACTTGACTTCACTGCCCAAATAAGTGTCGATAATTGACTTCATAACCTATTAAAATGTCGACAAATGACTTCTACAGCAAGTAATATGTCGATATATGACTCTTACAGCAAGAAATATGTCGATACATGACTTCATAGCCTTCAAAAGTCTCAATACTTGACTTAAAAGCGAAGAAAAATGTCACCACTTGACTTCACTACCAAGAAAAGTGTCGATAATTGACTTCATAGCCTTATAAAGTGTCGATACTTGACTTATAAACAAACAAAAATGCCATCACATGACTCTAGTTCCAAGAAAAGTGTCAATAAATGAGATAATTTGCCTAAACAGATAGCGATAGTGTAAAAAGTCCTACTTATAGATTATTAGGGATAAGTTTTCCTACCTTATCGTGTCTCTTCTTTCCGTTGTTGGTCCCCAGGGTCGCTTTATTGAGTGCGCTTTCGGAGGCCATTCTATCAAACTTCTGCATCCGTTCCTTCACGCTTATCTTGCTATCCTCAGCGACATTTTCCTGGTACAGATTAAAAACTTTATATCGGACAAAAAAAAAGGTTTTTTAAAGTTTAAATTTAAAGGGATAACACACAAAAGCTTTCATTTTGAAGCGCTTCACCTTTTTTTATATATATTTTACAGTTATCCGCTTTATCGTATTTTTTCGTTTGGGTTTAAAAGTGAATTGGAAAGTTTATTGTGGATTATTTAGGGGGTTGCACCTCTGTGACAACTGAACCGATTAACCTGGGGCCGAAACTTTTCAATTTATACGCGAGGATGGGGTTGTGTGATGTATAGGTTGGAAACGTCCAAACGTTTTTACTCCCCTGGATTCAATTACATGACTAAATAAAAAATTTTAAAAGGGAAATTTCACGCTTTTTTGGACGAAAAGGGTCAAAAATAGAAGCAATCAAAATTTACTCGTACATAAGGACTTAAAATGAGAAATTCTAGCAAAATAAAATCAGAAACATATCACATTAGTGTTCCTAACCATAAAAAATGTCAGGAAATACATTTAGGATATCGAAAAATCGAAATTTTCGAGGTTCAAAAAGTCGAAAAGGGTCTTATGTAAGGTAAAAAAAAAGGTTTTTATATCGAAAAACCGACTTCAGATTCGTATTTCTCACCCTAAAAACGTCAAAAACTTAATTTTGGGGCAAATCGAAAAATATAAATTTTAAGGCCAAAAAAGTAAAGAAGGGGACCCCCCTTTGGTGAGGTCGAAAAAAATGTGTTTGTATCGCAAAACTGACGTTAGATTCGTGTTTCTCACCCTAAAAACCTTCTAAAAACACATTTTGGGGCAAATTAAAAAATAAAAATTTTCTAGTCGAAAAAGTAGAGAAGGGTCCCCCCTTTGGTGAGGTCGAAAAAAATGTTTTTATATTCCAAAACTGATGTTAGATTCGTTTTTCTCACCCTAAAAACCTTCTAAAAACACATTTTGGGGCAAATTAAAAAATAAAAATTTTCTAGTCGAAAAAGTAGAGAAGGGTCCCCCCTTTGGTGAGGTCGAAAAAAATGTTTTTATATTCCAAAACTGACGTTAGATTCGTTTTTCTCACCCTAAAAACCTTCTAAAAACACATTTTGGGGCAAATCAGTAAACAAAAATTTTCTGGTCGAAAAAGTAGAGAAGGGTCCCCCCTTTGGTGAGGTCGAAAAAAATGTTTTTATATTCCAAAACTGACGTTAGATTCGTTTTTCTCACCCTAAAAACCTTCTAAAAACACATTTTGGGGCAAATCAGTAAATGAAAATTTTCTGGTAGATAAAGTAGAGAAGGGTCCCCCCTTTGGTGAAGTCGAAAAAAATGTTTTTGTATCGCAAAACTGACGTCAGATTCGTTTTTCTCACCCTAAAAACCTTCAAAAAACACATTTTGGGGCAAATCAGTAAACAAAAATTTTCTGGTCGAAAAAGTAGAGAAGGGTCCCCCCTTTGGTGAGATCGAAAAAAAAAATTATATCGAAAAACCGAGTTTAGATTTGTGTTCCTCACCCTAAAAACCTTCTAAAAACACATTTTGTGGCAAATCAATAAATAAAAATTTTCTGGCCAAAAAAGCAGAGAAGGGTCCCCCCTTTGGTGAGGTCCAAAAAAAAATTTATACATCAAAAAACCGACATCATATTCGTGTTCCTCACCCTAAAAAACGTAAAAAACCACATTTTGGGGCAAAAAAAAAAAAAAAGTAGAAGAAAAAAAAAAAAGTATTTCGAAAAACCGACTTCAGATTCGTGTTTGTCATCCAAAATTCTTGACAAAATAAAAAAAAAATTTTAGACTTGATGGTTCTCCAAGGTTCTTTCCTGGGGCTATACTATTGTGTGTTGACCTACCTTATTTTCTTCTGGTTTTGGTTGATTAATTGGAGGTGGTTCAGCAACTTTTGGTTCTTCAGGAGGGAAGTCCATTCTAAATTTATCGCTGCTGCTTCTCCTTCTGGGAGGTACCGGAGGCGGATCGGCCTCCCTGGGCGAGTGATGTTCGAAAGGCGAGCCGAAAACTGAATCTTGGGAAAAGTTCCTTTTAAGACTTGGAGGCGGAGGTGGGCTCTTGTAAGGCGAAACCGGCGACCTGTATTCCTGTGGCCTGTAGTAACCAGGAGATTCCTGCGACGGACGCCTATACGGAGTCTTCAACGGCGAAACCAAACTTTCCAGCGAATCATGCGAGGAGGCGTAGACCGGCTGGTACTGAAGATTCAACGTCGAGGGCGCCTGAAGGGGCGAAATCGGAAGCGACGACGGAATCGGCGACGGCGACTCTGGAATGTAAAGATCGGGGAATTGATGCGGACGGAATCTTTTCTTGAGCACAAGCTGCTTTCCTCCCTAAACAACAAAAAAACATCCATCAATGTCCAAATCCATTAATCACTCAAAGATATTTCAATTCCCAAAATGACGGCTCAAGTAATTGCTCGTTTAACCGCATTTACATAGGAAAGAGGCTATAGAGATGGGCATCACCAAGACGAGAGGTCATATTCGTGATCAGGACGCTCTGGGGATCACGAAAATATGTTTTTTTGTTTTTTTCATTTTACATACCTCGATTCTGTTGGTTTTGTTGAAAACGTAATAAAATTGAAACCTTTCTTTTTATCGTAAAACACTCGAGATTAGCGATATTGGTTTTTAGAGGTAAATAATGATTAGGAGGTCTAGTTATACTTACATCTGGCTCGCGGGTGATCGTTGCTAGAATGTTGACGTATTCTTTGAACCTGACACGGGCCTCGTCTGAAAAGAAAATGGGAAATTTTAGGTTGGCAAAACTGAAAAGAAGTCAAGAATGAAGATCTGGGTAGGATGGGAGAGTAGGGGGAGGTTAGAGGTGGTGGGAGGAGGGTCGAGGAGGGAAAGTGAGGTGATGGTGTGAGTGGGGGGAGGTTAGGGGGTGGTGGGGGGAGGTCGAGGAGGGTAAGTGAGGTGATGGGAGGATAGGGGTGGTGGGGGTTCGAGGAGGGAAAGTGAGGTGATGGAAGAGTAGGGGGAGGTTAGGGGGAGGGTCGAGGAGGGAAAGTGAGGTGATGGGGAGATTGAGGGGGAGGTTAGGGGATGGTTGGTGAGGAGTCGAGGAGGGAAAGTGAGGTGATGGAAGAGTAGGGGGAGGTTAGGGGGAGGGTCGAGGAGGGAAAGTGAGGTGATGGGAGAGTAGAGGGTGGTTAGGGGGTGGTGGGGAGGGTCGAGGAGGGAAGTAAGGTGATGGGAGAGTAGGGGAGGTTATGGGGTGAAGGGTCGAGGGTCGAGGAGGGAAAGTGAGGTGATGGGAGAGTAGGGGAGGTTAGGGGTGTGGGGAGGGTCGAGGAGGGTAAGTGAGGTGATGGGAGAGTAGAGGGTGGTTAGGGGGTGGTGGGGAGGGTCGAGGAGGGAAAGTAAGGTGATGGGAGAGTAGGGGGAGGTTATGGGGTGAATGGTGGAGGGTCGAGGAGGGAAAGTGAGGTGATGGGTGAGTAGGGGGAGGTTAGGGGGTGGTGGCGGGAGGATCGAGGAGGGTAAGTGAGGTGATGGGAGTGTAGGGGAGGTTAGGGGGAGAATTGAGGAGGGTAAGTGAGGTGATGGGAGATTAGGGGGAGGTTAGGGGATGGTTGGTGAAGAGTCGAGGAGGGAAAGTGAGGTGATGGGGTGAGTAGGGGGAGGTTAGGGGTGGTTAGGGGGAGGGTCGAGTAGGGTAAGTGAGGTGATGGGAGAGTAGGGGGGAGGTTAGGGGGTGGTGGGTGGAGAGTCGAGGAGGGTAAATGAGGTGATGGGAGAGTAGGGGGAGGTTAGGGGTGGTGGCGGGAAGGTCGAGGAGGGTATGTGAGGTGATGGGAGATTAGGGGGAGGTTAGGGGGTGGTGGGTAGAGAGTCGAGGAGGGAAAGTGAGGTGATGGGATATTAGGGGGAGGTTATGGGGTGGAGGGTGGAGAGTCGAGGAGGGAAAGTGAGGTGATGGGATATTAGGGGGAGGTTAGGGGGTGGTGGGAGGAGCGTCGAGGAGGGAAAGTGAGGTGATGGGTAAGTAGGGGGTGGTTAGGGGGAGGGTCGAGGAGGGTAAGTGAGGTGATGGGAGAGTAGGGGGAGGTTAGGGGGTGGTCGTGGAAGGTCGAGGAGGGTAGGAGAGGTGGTGGTTGAGCCTTCCTATACAATGAAGAAGCATTGATAACAACATATAGCTATCAAAATTCGATGGAAAACACGATTGGCAACACTGGCGAAATACCTTCTCAACAAAACAATTGGCAAAACTGTCTTTTCGGTAGAGTCTTCACAATTTAAATTCAAAAAAAGGCAGTTGGCAAAACTGTTACATTGTCGGACTCAAGAGAATGGTTAGATTGGCAACACTGCAGCTAAGGAGGGCATCGTCCTCATTCGCTCACAACTTTCAGAAACAAAACAATATCCTTTCCCAGACAAAATTAGACCCTGAACATCATATTTTGAAGAATAAATTGAACTAAAAACATGAAAAAAGGGGTAAAATGAACAAATTTTGTAAGTATGATGGTATGAACGAAATGTCACTTTTTAGGGCATTTTTGATGTTTTATGTCATTAAAACTTGATCAAATATGGCACACTGAATGATAATTGAGGGTTTTAAATGATTAAAAGTGTGAAAAAACGGTTTTTTAGGGGTAAAAATGATGAAATAAAAGATGTAAACAAAGAGGTTATGATGTGGTTATAATGTTTTCTTTTTTCTTACCTCTTGTGTTGGGGTTTGTGAGGGCTTCTTTGAAATGTTTGACCAATTCGTGGTTTGTGACTCGTCCCCCTTTGAGGATCATGAAATCACGGATTGTGTCGAGATTTAGGTCGGTGTCGCCCATTTCGAGTGATGGGACGCCCGCCCGAGAAACTTGGGAGGAATGCGAGAGGATAAACAATGAGCGGAACCTCCCAGGATCCCCACCCTTTCGATTCTAAGCTCACATCGATTTTTGAACCTTTCCGCGGGTATCTTTTTCCATTAAGTAGGTATGTACCCGACCTGCTTTTTCCGATGAGTAGGTATGTACCTACTTTTTCTGTATCTGTAGTAGATACTATTTTGCATCGAAAACAGAACGCGTACCTACTTATCTACCTAAATCCTGTACTACTAAAATACTAAAAGAGCTAATAATAATCTACTACTTACCTACCTAGTTATCTAATAAAAAAGTACCTACCTAATGTTTGATAAAAAGGTGAACCAAATTATCCAAACATACGGAACCATCCAATACAACTAAACGTCCAATATCCGACCAAACACATCCACATACCATTTACATCGCAAATCCATACAAACAACGTAACGAACCAAACATCCAACAACTAAACCATCCGAAAACCAACCATTTCCATCCAAACATACTAAACCCATCCGACATTCAACCAGAACGATCGAAACAACGCAACCAACTTACATCCAAATTGCCAACCAACTAACACCAAGCCATCCAAACCATCCATTTCCATCCAAACCAACAAAACCATCCAATTCAACACAACACGATCCAACAAACCAACCAACCATACCAATCCATTACGCAAACCAACTAAACCATACCAACACCATCCATTTCCATCACCAACAACCATACCCAATACTACCAAACGATCCAAACAAAGCCAAAACCAACCAGAGGCATCAAACTCATCCATTTCCATCTCGAAACCCAACAAAAACCCAAATAAAACCATTCACCAAACGATCCATTTACAACCAATACCAAACTCTCCAATGACCAGCCAACATCCATTTCCTATCCAACCGACTAAACCATCCAAAAACAACCATCCATTTCGCTCAAACAGCACCAAACCGACCAAACCATCCAAACCAAATAAACCATCCAAACCATCCATTTCCATCCAAAACCAATACCACCAAACACCATTTCATCCAAACCATACCACCATCCATCAACCAAACCATCCAAATATACCAAACCATCCAAATATACCAAACCATCCATCCAATCCAACCATACCATCAAACCATCAAACGATCCAACATAAACCAAACAACCAAACCAACCAAACCATCCATTTCATCCAAACCAAATAAACCATCCAAATATCACCAAACCATCCAAACCAAACCATCCAACCATACCATCCATCTCAAACCACAAACCATCCATAACCAAACCATCAACAAACCAAACCACCAAACCAATCGAAACCATCCAACCAACCACAAACCATCCAATTCACCAAACCATCCAACCAAACCAAACCTACCATCCAACACATCCATCAACCAACTCCAACAAACCAAACCATCCAAACCATACCAAACCACTAAACCATCCAAATATACCAAACCATCCACCATCCAATCCAATCCAAACCATCCAAACTACCAAACCATCCAATATCGCAAACCAACAAACCATCCAATCCAACCAAAACCATCTCAACAAACCAAAACCAACCATCCAACCAAAACATCCAAACCATACCAAACCATACATAACATCCAATTCAACCAAACCATCCAAATATACCAAACCATCCAATCCAACCAATCCATCCAAACCAACTAAACCATCCTAATATACCAAACCATCCAATCAAACCAAACCTTCCAAACCAAATAAACCATCCAAACCATCCATTTAAATCCAAACCATCCATTTCCATCCAAACCATCCATTTCCATCCAATCCAACCAAACCATCCAAACATACTAAACCATCCTATTCAACCAAACGATCCAAACAAACCAGACCAACCAAACCATCCATTTCCATCCAAACCAACTAAACCATCCAAATATACCAAACCATCCAAACCATCCAAATATACCAAACCATCCAATCCAACCAAACCATCCAAACCACCTAAATCATCAAAATATACCAAACCATCCAAACAAACCAAACCAACCAAACCATCCAAACCAACTAAACCATCCAAATATACCAAACCATCCAAACCAACTAAGCCATCCAAACCATCCAAATATACCAAACCATCCAATCCAACTCAAACATCTAATTCAACCAATCGAACCAAACCATCCAAACCACCTAAACCGTCCAAACCACCTAAACCATCCAAACCACCTAAACCATCCAAACCACCTAAACCATCCAAACCACCTAAACCATGAAATCCAACTAAACCATCCAAACCATCCATTTCCATCCAAACCAACTAAACCATCCAAACCATCCAAATATACCAAACCATCCAATCCATCCAAACCATGCAAACCAAATAAACCATCCAATTCAACCAAACGATCCAAACAAACCAAACCAACCAAACCATCCATTTCCATCCAAACCAACTAAACCATCCAAATATACCAAACCATCCAAACCAACTAAAACATCCAATTCAACCAAACAAACCAAACCATCCAAACATACCAAACCATCCATTCCAACCAAACCAAAAAAACCACATTTTTTTTTTTTTTTTTTTTTTTTAATAAAAATTGACCTTCCTGGCACTCAGCTATAAGTAGATGACTGGTATAAAGGATTATGCTGTTTTTCCCATGTGTTTTTCCAATTATGCTTACGAAGGGATTATCAAGTCAAATCTCATTCGAATATCGGATGACAAGTGGAATGGTGGAAGGGAGGGGGTGCTCGGATTGGTGGATTTTTGTTGAAAAATTGATAGAGGTGGAAAACACGAAGGTTTTTGTGAAAACGAGGTGCTCTGTTTTTTTTTTCCCCCGGTCCCCGGTCCGTTTTGTTTACCAGTTTCCCGAACCTCTGACGTTTTCGGAAGAATACATTTTTAATTCGACGGCAAAGTGCCCCCCGCGAAGCCCACCGGGTTGACATCACATTTACATTAATTCGCGACGGAATCCCCCAACTCCCCGGACGCCCCGCAACCAGGATTGAAACATTTCACAAAATTGTACAAACACCACTCGCGGGAAAAATAGAAATCTCATTCCGGGGTCGGGAAAGGATAAAAAACCGTGGAAACTCCTTTCCAGAGGCGGACTGGGACCTTAGGGCGTGGGTGGGTTTTCAGTTAAGGGGGCGCCCGGTTGGGGAAAATTTGGACAGAAAAGTGGCTCTTAGAAAAATATATTAAGCAAAAACAGAGGTTCCCAAACTTTTTCACAGTAATATACAAAAAATAAACAAGTATAAACAAATTAAAACCTTTGCCCCTTTCCCCCCTAAAGTTTTGAATGTTAACTTTGAGGTTTTTGAATGAAATTTGGGTTTAAAAATGTTGATTTCGAGGTTTTTGACAAAAGAAATTGCACTTAAAACGTTGATTTTGAGTTTTTTTGACAAAAAAAAATTTTGCTCTTATAACCATGATTAGGAGGTTTTTGACAAAAAAATTGCCAATTTAAAGTTGATTTTGAGGTTTTTCGACGAAAATTAGGCATTTATAAATGTTGATTTTGAGATTTTTGGACGAAAATTAGGCATCATAAATGTTGATTTTTTTTATTTATTTTTTATTTTTTTGGACTAAAATTAGGTTTTACAAATGTTGATTTTGAGGTTTTTGACCAAAATTTGGCTTTAAAAATGTTGATTTTGAGGTTTTTGACGAGGCTTGTTGATTTCGAGGTTTTTTTTACGAAAATTAGGCTTTTTAAATGTTGATTTTGAGGTTTTTGGACGAAAATTAGGCTTCATAAATGTTGAATTTGTTGTTTTTTGACGAAAATTAGGCTTTACAAACGTTGATTTTGAGGTTTTTGACGAAAATTTGGCTTTTAAATGTTGATTTTGAGGTTTTTTGACGAAAATTAGGCTTCACACATGTTGATTTTGAGGTTTTTGGACGAAAATTAGGCTTCATAAATGTTGAATTTGTGGTTTTTTGACGAAAATTAGGCTTTACAAACGTTGATTTTGAGGTTTTTGACGAAAATTGGGCTTTTAAATGTTGATTTTGAGGTTTTTTGACGAAAATTAGGCTTCACACATGTTGATTTTGAGATTTTTGGACGAAAATTAGGCTTCATAAATGTTGAATTTGTGGTTTTTGACCAAAATTAGGCTTTACAAATGTTGATTTTGAGGTTTTTGACGACAATTTGGCTTTGAAATGTTGATTTTGAGGTTTTTTGACGAGAATTAGGCTTCATAAATGTTGATTTCGAGGTTTTTTTGACCAAAATTAGGCTTTACAAATGTTGATTTTGAGGTTTTTGACGACAATTTGGCTTTGAAATGTTGATTTTGAGGTTTTTTGACGAGAATTAGGCTTCATAAATGTTGATTTCGAGGTTTTTGACGAAAATAGGCTTTCAAAACTGTTGATTTTGAGTTTTGGACGAAAATTTAGGTTTTAAATGTTGATTTTGAGGTTTTTGACGAAAATTGGCTTTCACAATGTTGATTTTGAGGTTTTTGGACGAAAATTAGGCTTATAAATGTTGATTTGAGGTTTTTGACGAAATTAGGCTTTACAAAATGTTGATTTTGAGGTTTTTTGACGAAAATTGGCTTTAAATGTGATTTTGAGGTTTTTGACGAAAATGGCTTATAAATGTTGATTTGAGGTTTTTGACGAAAATTAGGCTTTACAAACGTTGATTTTGAGGTTTTTGACGAAAATTTGGCTTTGAAATGTTGATTTTGAGGTTTTTTTGACGAAAATTAGGCTTCATAAATGTTGAATTTGTGGTTTTTGACGAAAATTAGGCTTTACAAACGTTGATTTTGAGGTTTTTGACGAAAATTTGGCTTTTAAATGTTGATTTTGAGGTTTTTGGACGAAAATTAGGCTTCACACATGTTGATTTTGAGGTTTTTGGACGAAAATTAGGCTTCATAAATGTTGAATTTGTTGTTTTTTGACGAAAATTAGGCTTTACAAACGTTGATTTTGAGGTTTTTGACGAAAATTTGGCTTTTAAATGTTGATTTTGAGGTTTTTTTTGACGAAAATTAGGCTTCACACATGTCGATTTCGAGGTTTTTTTTTGACGAAAATTAGGCTTTACAAATGTTGATTTTGAGGTTTTTCACGAATTTTTGGGGATATTTGCACACAAAAAAAATCTTGAGCTTTCCCACACCCCCCTGGGGACAGCGGGACAGCTTACGCCCCCCAGTTTGGGAGCCACTGGGCGCGGGTGGGTTCTTTCCACCCCCCCCCCCCCGGGCCAGTCCGCCCCTGCTCCTTTCTCCAAAAAAGCATCAAAACCTAAGAAAGGGCACCACTCATCGTGTATAGAATGCAAACTATTTCGCGCCAAGTTCCTTCTTTTGTCCTGGTCGGAAAGGATTTAAAAAAAATGAAAAACGCGAGTCTTTAATCGTTGGTAATTGACCCAATAATATATTATTCCCGACCTCTGAAAAACGGACGGCATTTTCCGCCGAACGTCGCTGTACTAAACGTTCTTGAGATAAGGAAATTATTTATCGGCCTCCTTCTTTTCTTAACAGGGAGAAAGAGACAAAAGGACGAAGGAGGAAAAAAACGAGTGACAAAAGGAAACGGGTTCTGACGGTAGTGGGGGGCGACTCTAAGGGCTTTCAAGAGTCGTTTACCGTCTAAAAAGTCTGTGGAACTTCCTGCCTTCGGACGGTAATAGGGTGGTAAGAACACGATTAGTCGATTAGCATTAGTCCCCGGTGACCCTATCATCCATCAACTTACCCTATTGTTCCACCTATGGCTCTCTAATTAAAGATGAGATAACAAAATACGTTCCACCCACAAACTACTGATCCGCTTGTCAAGGAGGGCACGCCAGCTTGGCGGAATAAAGTTGACCAGTGTTGACCTCCGTTTTTTCTGACAAGTTGGAGAAAAAGGAAAAAAGGTTGTGGATAAAAGCGGACATTGTATATTGGCCATCGGTTTTGGCGTTTTAGTTGGGAATGGTGCCAAGTGCCCGGAGACCCCCATGAAGTTGAAAGGGGGGACCCGGGAGCGAAAGGGGCGGAGGGGGAAGGGGAGGGAACCAATTCATCGAAGACAGCGGCCACACCCACCGACAAGGCCCCAATCAACCCAAAACACACCAGCACCGGAGCAACTGTGAATATAAACGCGTGCAATTTCCACGAGGGGGATGAGAAGAACCCCCCGGACCGGTCCCGTAAAATACTACCCGACGGTTCCACCCCCTGAAGCTCGAAATCACCCTTTAAATAATGATCTCAGTTTTGGAACCCAAGAAATTTCCGAATTCAAAATCATTTTTGAACCAAAATTTATAGGAGGCAAATCTTAAAAATGGGTCAAAGTTAACTCAAAAGGTTGAATCTTGCAAAAAAGGGTCAAAGTCCACCAAAATAGATTGAATCTTGCAGAAAAGGGATCCAGGTTGTCTTGGAGAAAAAGGGTCACAGTCTAATTAAGAGGTTGAATTATTAGAAAAAAGGGTCAAAGTTCACTCTAAGCGATTGAATCTTGTAGAAAAAGGGTCAAAGTCCACCCTAAATTAACGAATCTTGTAGAAAAGGTCACAGTCTACCTAAGAGGTTGAATTATTAGAAAAAAGGGTCAAAGTTCACTCTAAGCGATTGAATCTTGTAGAAAAAGGGTCAAAGTCCACCCTAAATTAACGAATCTTGTAGAAAAAGGGTCACAGTCCTCCTAAGAGGTTGAATTATTAGAAAAAAGGGTCAAAGTTCACTCTAAGCGATTGAATCTTGTAGAAAAAGGGTCAAAGTCCACCCTAAATTAACGAATCTTGTAGAAAAAGGGTCACAGTCCTCCTAAGAGGTTGAATTATTAGAAAAAAGGGTCAAAGTTCACTCTAAGCGATTGAATCTTGTAGAAAAAGGGTCAAAGTCCACCCTAAATTAACGAATCTTGTAGAAAAAGGGTCACAGTCTACCTATAAGGTTGAATTATTAGAAAAAAGGGTCAAAGTCCACCCTAAATTAACGAATCTTGTAGAAAAAGGGTCACAGTCTACCCTAAATTAACGAATCTTGTAGAAAAAGGGTCACAGTCCTCCTAAGAGGTTGAATTATTAGAAAAAAGGGTCAAAGTTCACTCTAAGCTATTGAATATTGTAAAAAAAGGGTCAAAGTCCACCCTAAATTAACGAATCTTGTAGAAAAAGGGTCACAGTCCTCCTAAGAGGTTGAATTATTAGAAAAAAGGGTCAAAGTTCACTCTAAGCGATTGAATCTTGTAGAAAAAGGGTCAAAGTCCACCCTAAATTAACGAATCTTGTAGAAAAAGGGTCACAGTCCTCCTAAGAGGTTGAATTATTAGAAAAAAGGGTCAAAGTTCACTCTAAGCGATTGAATCTTGTAGAAAAAGGGTCAAAGTCCACCCTAAATTAACGAATCTTGTAGAAAAGGGTCACAGTCTACCTAAGAGGTTGAATTATTAGAAAAAAGGGTCAAAGTTCACTCTAGCGATTGAATCTGTAGAAAAGGGTCAAAATCCACCTAAATTAACGAATCTTGTAGAAAAGGGTCACAGTCCTCCTAAGAGGTTGAATTATTAGAAAAAAGGGTCAAAGTTCACTCTAAGCGATTGAATCTTGTAGAAAAAGGGTCAAAGTCCACCCTAAATTAACGAATCTTGTAGAAAAAGGGTCACAGTCCTCCTAAGAGGTTGAATTATTAGAAAAAAGGGTCAAAGTTCACTCTAAGCGATTGAATCTTGTAGAAAAAGGGTCAAAGTCCACCCTAAATTAACGAATCTTGTAGAAAAAGGGTCACAGTCCTCCTAAGAGGTTGAATTATTAGAAAAAAGGGTCAAAGTTCACTCTAAGCGATTGAATCTTGTAGAAAAAGGGTCAAAGTCCACCCTAAATTAACGAATCTTGTAGAAAAAGGGTCACAGTCTACCTAAGAGGTTGAATTATTAGAAAAAAGGGTCAAAGTTCACTCTAAGCGATTGAATCTTGTAGAAAAAGGGTCAAAGTCCACCCTAAATTAACGAATCTTGTAGAAAAAGGGTCACAGTCCTCCTAAGAGGTTGAATTATTAGAAAAAAGGGTCAAAGTTCACTCTAAGCTATTGAATATTGTAAAAAAAGGGTCAAAGTCCACCCTAAATTAACGAATCTTGTAGAAAAAGGGTCACAGTCCTCCTAAGAGGTTGAATTATTAGAAAAAAGGGTCAAAGTTCACTCTAAGCGATTGAATCTTGTAGAAAAAGGGTCAAAGTCCACCCTAAATTAACGAATCTTGTAGAAAAAGGGTCACAGTCTACCTAAGAGGTTGAATTATTAGAAAAAAGGGTCAAAGTCCACCCTAAATTAACGAATCTTGTAGAAAAAGGGTCACAGTCCTCCTAAGAGGTTGAATTATTAGAAAAAAGGGTCAAAGTTCACTCTAAGCGATTGAATCTTGTAGAAAAAGGGTCAAAGTCCACCCTAAATTAACGAATCTTGTAGAAAAAGGGTCACAGTCCTCCTAAGAGGTTGAATTATTAGAAAAAAGGGTCAAAGTTCACTCTAAGCGATTGAATCTTGTAGAAAAAGGGTCAAAGTCCACCCTAAATTAACGAATCTTGTAGAAAAAGGGTCACAGTCCTCCTAAGAGGTTGAATTATTAGAAAAAAGGGTCAAAGTTCACTCTAAGCGATTGAATCTTGTAGAAAAAGGGTCAAAGTCAGCCCTAAATTAACGAATCTTGTAGAAAAAGGGTCACAGTCTACCTAAGAGGTTGAATTATTAGAAAAAAGGGTCAAAGTCCACCCTAAATTAACGAATCTTGTAGAAAAAGGGTCACAGTCCTCCTAAGAGGTTGAATTATTAGAAAAAAGGGTCAAAGTTCACTCTAAGCAATTGAATCTTGTAGAAAAAGGGTCAAAGTCCACCCTACATTAACGAATCTTGGAGAAAAAGGGTCAAAGTCCACTCTGAGAGATTAAATCTTGCAGAGAAAGAGTCGAAGTTCACTCTAAGAGGTTGAGTCTTGCAGAAAAAGGGTCACAGTCAACTCTCAAAGGTTTAATCTTGACGAAATATGGTCAAAGTCCATTCTAAGGGATTTAATCTTTCAGAAAAAGGGTCAAAGTCCATCCTTAAAGAATAAATCGAAATGGTAAGAGTCCACTCTACGGTATTGAACATTGCAGAAAAACGGTCAGAGTTTACTCGGAAAGGTTGAATCTTGAATAAAAAGTGTCAAAGTCCATTCTAAGAACTTTAATTGTGGAGAAAATGGGTCAAAGTCCACTCTAAACTATTAAATCTAGCCAGTCTAATGAGTCTTGCATGAAAATAGCCAATGTCCACCCTTAAGTGCAGAAAAGAGTCAAAATCAGCTCTAAGAGAATAAATTTCCATAAAAACGGTTTAAGTTCACCCTGAGAGATTGAATCTTGTAGAAAAAAGTCAGAGTTCATCCTATTCTCTTCAGACCTCTCCACAACCAACAAAAACGTCCTCCCCACCTCTTCATACCACCCTCTCCCATCACCTCCTCTACACTCCTAGACTCTCCCCCCACTTCCCCAACCAATAAGCAGTAACCTTACCTTTTCTTTCAACACAAAACCCTTTGTTGATGATCAGAAAGATAAGACGCGAGAATGGTGGCTACGACAGGGTAGAAGCTTATGGCCACTTCTTTTTACGCTTTTCTCCAATCAATTTTTCAAAGCTAAATCCGTGAGTCCATGACATTTACGAAAACGAGCCAATCAAAAGAGATATATCTCGCCGAAAAAGATCTTTCCACAGTCTATGAAAGGTCATAAAGAAAACGTTTACAAATTGGATGGGAAAAACTTTCTACTTGTGTAGAAATTTCGGCACTTAAAAGGCGGCACCTTATCTCGAACGCGTGACTTCGCCGGGCTTCTTTTTTCGGAAGATAACAAAATGCATGAACGAACGGATTACAAAGCTCATATGACAAAATCTGTCTAAAAGTAGGATAATCTGGGAACACGGTAGCGTTCCGACCCGCCAAGTGAAACCCCCAAAGTTCAGGTTCTCTTGAATAAAAAGGGTCAAAGTCCACAGAGATTTAATCTTGAAGAAGATTGGATGTGGAAAAGGGTCAAAGTCCACAATAAGAGATGGAATCTTGCAAAAAAAGGGTCAAAGGTCACCCTAAAAGATTGTATCTTGACGAAAAATGGCCAAAGTCCACCCTAAGAATCCATTTCGTGCAGAAATGAGTCAATGTTCACTCCGAGAGGTTAGATCATGCAGAAAAATGGTCAAAGACACCTTAAGTCAAATCTGGAGCTAGAAAACGGGTCTCGGAGGTGCAAGTTGATAACCAGCAGTGATAAGAAAGGAACCTACCTAGTGGATCTAAACAATTGAGATTTTCCATAGGAATTTATACAGTTTTAGCTTTAAAACAATTCCATAATCGAGATTTTGCCACAATTTTTTTTTTAACTTTTATTTTTTTATATAGAATCTTTGTTGTTTAGGCCAATTATGGCAAAACTACCCCGGGGGCATTGTTAGTCTAATTATTGGGGTTCGTAAGAGGGGGAGGAACGTTTTTTTTCGACGAGAGAGGGATAAAAAAAATGTTTTTTTCTTGAGGGGTGGTAATTAAAAATAATAAAAATAACGCTTTGTGGTTGGTCAGGTGTTTAAGAGGGACGGGTCAAAGGGCGCAATTGCGTACTCGGAAGGCCCCACCAGGTTCTCGCGGTCAAAAAAGGGGGCTAACCCTAGGGGTGGGAGGCGGGGGGACTGGTGGGAAAAGGACGGAGAGGAGATGATAGTGGCGCGAGAGAGAAAGAGAGACAATGTATAGGGCGCAATACCAGGTTGAGCTTAATTATACATCGGACTGGAGGGGAAAGGGGAGGGGATAAGGCCGCCCGAAGCTCAGTGCTCTACCGGCCTCGAAACAACGTGCATCATATGATATGAACTAATTAAATATCCCAGTGACTTTAACGATCTAAACAAAAAATTTTACCAATTTTTTGACATGGAGGAAAACTGCTGGGAACAAGACGTTCCGCCCATTATGGGCTCGTGTCAGCAACCTCAGGATCTTTACAACATGAATAAGGTACCTTATCATTCTTATCACTACACAGAAATCTTATCAATTGCCACTCGGTTTCTGTGGTCTCCTCGTTGACATTTGTGGCTTTTGTATTCGGGCTAATTAATTTCTTTTCCCTAATTTCTAATTTGCACTTTCGTAATTTGTAATTGTAATCCTCTTAATTACAATTAGTCTATATTCAAATCGTAATTTGTTAATTAAATTTGATGTCAAACTAATTAAAATAAAAAATTTTGTGGAAAAAATAAAGTAAGCAGGTATTGCTGCAGATGGGTAGGTACAAGAAATAATAAAAAAAAATGCAATAGGTAATAAAATAATTAAAAAAAAATCGTTAACAAAGGATACCCTAATATTGCTAATGCATAGGAAAACTTAGCACAGAAACTCAGTAAAACCAATTGAAACAAATGCATAAACCAAATCATACTTTGGATACTAAATAAACGAAGTAAACCAAAAATTAAAGCAATAAACCATAAGAAAACCGTATAAACTTACAAGGGGGGCTTTACAGCCAGTGGCTTACAGAATGCGCCCAAACTTTTTTTTGGTTACTACCCAAAATAACAACATCCTATATAATTCTTCAGAATGCGGGTTCAGGGATCCAGAATGTGGCATTTTTACCAGTTTTTAAGAATGATTTTTACCTCAAAAAGTGTCAATAGTTTATCTTGAAAAAGGGTCTTTTCTAGTGAAAAAGGTTCGAAATCATTCTAAAAAGAGCTCTTCTCGTCGAAAAAAATGCAAAATTTCTCTAAAAAGGGTATTTACTTGTCAAACAAAAGTTCAAAATTAGGGAAAAGCGAGCATTTTCTTGTCAAATAGAATCCAAATCTCTCTGAAAAGGGTATTTTCTTGTCATAAAAAGGTTCAAAATCAGGCTGAAATGGGTCTCTTGTCAAAAATGGTGGAAATCTGTCTGAAAAGTATCTTCGTAAAAAGGCCTGTACGAATAAATACATTAAATTAAACCAACCAATTAAAACCAAGGAAAACCATACAACCCGTATACCAAGTGAACCAAATTTAAAACATTAAAAATCCATATAAATCAATTAAACCAAGTATATCAAGTGAACCAAATAAACCACAAACAAGGAAAACCATAAAAACCAGATAGGTAGATCCAAATATTTATACTAATTGTTAGTATACCAAGTAAACCAAATTTAAACAAGGAAAACCATATAAACCTGGTAAAACCAAATAAACTATAACCAAGTAAACCAAGTTAAATATGAAAATTTCAATCGGTACACTTTCTGAAAGAAATCTACCTAAAAATAATAATAAGTATAAAGCAATTAATCCATAGAAAACCAAGAATATCAATAATTATTTGGTTTATAATTGAACCACATAAACGAAATTGAAACAAGGAAAACCATACAAAACAGGTAAAACCAAATAATATACTAAGCATACCAAGTAAATAAATTGAACTACATAAACCAAATTAAACCAAGGAAAACCACCTAAACCAAGTAAATAAAATGAACGAAATGTTAAAATGTTATGTTAAAACCATGTTAAAACGAGGAAAACCATAGAAACCAGGTAAACCAAATAATATACTAAACCAAATAATATACTAAGCATACCAAACAAACCAAATTAAAACATCGAAAAACCTCATAAACCAAATTAAAACATGGAAAACCATATAAACCTGGTAAAATGAGATAAACTACCATGTAAGCCAAACTTAAAAAAGGAAAACCATATAAACCAAGTAAACCAAATTTAAACAAGGAAACCCATATAAACCTGGTAAAACCAAATAAACTATAACCAAGTAAACCAAGTTAAATATGAAATTTTCAATCGGTACACTTTCTGAAAGAAATCTACCTAAAAATAATAATAATAAGTATTAAGCAATTAATCCATAGAAAACCAAATATATCAATAATTATTTGGTTTATAATTGAACCACATAAACCAAATTAAAACAAGGAAAACCATACAAATCAGGTAATAAAACCAAATAATATACTAAGCATACCAAGTAAATAAATTGAACTACTAAACCAAATTAAAACATGGAAAACCATATAAACGAATTAAACCATGGAAAACCAACTATGTATATCAATAATTATTTGGTTTATAATTGAATCACATAAACCAAATTAAAACAAGGAAAACCATACAAATCAGGTAAAACCAAATAATATACTACGCATACCAAGTAAATAAATTGAACTACATAAACCAAATTAAAACATGTAAAACCATATAAAACAATTAAACCAAGGAAAACCACCTAAACCAAGTAAATAAAACGAACGAAATACACCATGTTGAAACGCGGAAAACCATAGAAACCAGGGAAACCAAATAATATACTAAGCATACAAATAAACCAAATTAAAACATGAAAAAACCTCATAAACCAAATAAAAAAAAATTGAAAACCAAGTCTCCCCAAATTGAACCTCATAAACCAAATTAAAACATGGAAAACCATATAAACCTGGTAAAATGAAATAAACTAACTCTACCATGTAAGCCAAACTTAAAAAAGGAAAACCATATAAACCAAGTGAACCAAATTAAAACAAGGAAAACCATACAAACCAGGGAAAACCAAATAAGCTATTAGGAACCAAGTAAACCAAGTTAAACATGGAAAACCACTTAAACTAAAGAAAACCTGTTAAACCAAGTAAATTACGTAAACCAACATAACCAAATTAAAACAAAGAAAACCATTAAAACTAGTAACACACTGAGTATACCGAGTAAACCAAATTTAAAGACTTGGGCCTCCGCTAGGGTGACCAGAAGAAATTTTTCATTTTGCGTACACCAATATATTGTACAAAAAATCCGCCAACAAGGCTTTTAAATCGGGCTAAAAAGGGTCTTTTTTAGTGAAAAAAGTACAAAATCATTCAAAAAAGAGCTCTTCTCGTCGAAAAAAATGCAAAATTTCTCTAAAAAGGGTATTTACTTGTCAAACAAAGGTTCAAAATTAGGGCAAAACGAGTATTTTTTTGCCAAATAGAGTCCAAATCTCTCTGAAAAGGGTATTTTCTTGTCATGAAAAGGTTCAAAATCAGGCTGAAATGGGTCTTTTGTCAAAAATGGTGGAAATCTGTCTGAAAAGTATCTTTGTAAAAAGGATCATCAGGCTAAAACGGTTTTTTTTTTTGTAAAAAAAGGGTCATAGCTTGGCTGAAAAGGGTCTTTTCTTGTCAAAAAGGGTCAAACTCTGTCTGAAAAGGGTCTTTTCTTATCGAAAAAAGGTTCAAAATCAGTTTGAAATGGATCTTTTCTTGTCAAAAATAGTTTAAAATATGGCTTTATTATCTCTTTGGACTCCTTAAATCAGGTGAACCAAATAAACCATATTAAAACAAGGAAAACCACCTATGTAAACCGTTCTGTACATAAAAACTCACTATTTCCATGATAATATTCTGCCAGAAACAAAATAGATAAAAAAAATTACTTCTTTCAAGTAAAGAGAACTTCAAAATGTTAGAAAAAGGCCCCAAAACACAATTTTCATTGAGAAAAATGGAGAAAATGCATGAGCTATTCAATTTCTTGGTAAAAAAGTAATTACCTTGATTATTCATGTGCCATTGAAATATTAAAATATCATTTATTCCGAGATTATGATAATCAAGTCGTTAATTAGCGAAGAATTGGATGTTTGTTTAGAAATAATCGGAGTGTGTTTTTTCGTGTTTGTTGTTTTTTTTCTTGGGGCCCTTTTTGTTCCGCCCTGATTATTTCGTATCTTCATTCTCCTTTCTTTTTATTGTTTCTCCATTTGATACCTATCGGACGGTTTTTTTTTTCTTCTTCTTTTATTCGATCCGAGACCTCACAGGGTATTCAAATTAACCGCTGCGATCGTATTTTCTCTCTTTTCCTCCCTAACCATTTTCACAATGAAAGTTTATCATTTCGGATTGGGAAATTTTAATTATGCTCGAAAAGGAGTAGATTCGAATCTCGAGTCATGAATCGATGATAAGGATCTTCTTTGAAAATTCATGCGCTATTCGGGGTAGGAGAAGACGTGGGGGCACCGCGATTCGAAAACGTACCTTCCAGTGGGCGTAAAACAAGCCTTATACCCTTAACGACTCCCTTATAAATAATAGCGACAACCCTTTTATATTATTCTTTATCGAATATTTCTATTAAATTTACAGGCGAAACGTGTAAAAATTGATTGACATCTTGGCAAACGTCAGTTTTATAAAAATATTCTGGTTTCTCACCCTAAAAAGTATCAAAACCACATTTTAGAGACGATCAGAAAATGAAAAATTTTAGGTCGACAATGTGTCACCCTTTGGTGAGGTCGAAAAAAATGTTTTTATGTCGAAAAACCGACTTCAGATTCACGTTTTTCACGATACAAAACATCGAGAATCTCATTTTGGAGCGAATCGAAAAATGAAAAATTTTCGGGCCGAAAAAGTGGATAAGGGTCCCCCCCCTTTGTTATGGTAAAAAAAAAACATTTTTATATCTAAAAATCGACTTCAAATTCGTGTTTCTCAAACTAAAAAACTACTAAAACCACATTTTGGGGCAAATCTCAAAATACAAATTTTTGGGCCGAAAAAGTGGATAAGGGTCCCCCCTTTGGTGAGGTCGATCATTTTTATAGCGAAAAATCGACTTCAGATTTGTGTTTCTCACTCTAAAAAACTACTAAAACCACATTTTGGGGCAAATCTCAAAATACAAATTTTTGGGCCAAAAATTTGAAAAATGTTTTTATATCGAAAAACCGACTTCAGATTCACGTTTTTCACGATAAAAAACATCGAGAATCTCATTTTGGAGCGAATGGAAAAATGAAAATTTTCGGGCCAAAAAAGTGGATAAGGGTCCCCCCCCCCTTTGGTGATTTCGAAAAAATCATTTTTATAGCGAAAAATCGACTTCAGATTTGTGTTTCTCACCCTAAAAAACTACTAAAACCACATTTTGGGGCAAATCTCAAAATACAAATTTTTGGGCCGAAAAAGTGGAAAAATGTTTTTATATCGAAAAACCGACTTCAAATTCGCGTTTCTCACCCTAAAAAACATCAAAAAACCTCATTTTGGAGCGAATCGAAAAATGAAAATTTTCGGGCCGAAAAAGTGGATAAGGGTCCCCCCTTTGGTATGATCGAAAAAAACATTTTTATATCGAAAAACCGACTTCAGATTCGTGTTTCTTACCCTAAAAACTACTAAAACCACATTTTCGGGCAAATCTCAAAACACAAATTTTTGGGCTGAAAAAGTGGATAAGGGTCCCCCTTTGGTATGGTCGAGGTTTTATATCGAAAAACCGACTTCAGATTCGCGTTTCTCACCCTAAAATACTTCGAAAAACCTCATTTTGGAGCGAATCGAAAAATGAAAATTTTCGGGCCGAAAAAGTGGATAAGGGTCCCCCCTTTGGTGAGGTCGAAAAAAAATCATTTTTATCGCGAAAAATCGACTTCAGATTTGTGTTTCTCACCCTAAAAAACTACTAAAACCACATTTTGGGGCAAAGCTCTAAGAACAATGTTTGGCCGAAAAAATGATACGGGTCGCTTTGGTATTAGACACAGGTGTATGTATATCGAAAACCGACTCAGATGCGCGTTTCTCACTCCTGAAAAATACTTCAAAGAACCTCGTTTTGGAGCGAATGGAAAAGATGAAATTTTCGGGCCAAAAAAGTGGATACGTCCGCTATGTGATTTCGATCATTTATCATAGCGAAAAATCTACTTCAGATTTGTGTTTCTCACCCTAAAAAACTACTAAAACCACATTATGGGGCAAATCTCAAAATACAAATTTTTGGGCCGAAAGAGTGGAAACATGTTTTTATATCGAAAAACCGACTTCAGATTCACGTTTTTCACGATAAAAAACATCGAGAATCTCATTTTTGAGCGAATCGAAAAATGAAAATTTTCGGGCCGTAAAAGTGGATAAGGGTCCCCCCTTTGGTGAGGTCGAAAAAAACATTTTTATATCGAAAAATCGACTTCAAATTCGTGTTTCTTACCCTAAAAAACTACTAAAACCACATTTTGGGGCAAATCTCAAAATACAAATTTTTGGGCCGAAAAAGTGGATAAGGCTCCCCCCTTTGGTATGGTCGAGTTTTATATCGAAAAACCGACTTCAGATTCGCGTTTCTCACCCTAAAATACTTCAAAAAACCTCATTTTGGAGCGAATCGAAAAATGAAAATTTTCGAGTCACAAAAGTGAGGGTGAAAAAAAAAAAAAAATTTACATTTCGAAACTAGAAAATGTCATTCATTTTACGAACTCTTTAGTCCCTCCATTTTATTCCCTTTCTTTATTTTAATGAACTTTTCAAAGATGACAGTTTTACAGCCTTCGAGATCGTAAAAGTGGAAAATCGAAGAACCAATTAGGTAATAATAAACGTAAATAATGCCCTCCTCGTAAAACGCTTCAAAACTATTATAATTCAATTATCGAGCCATATCGACCTCTAGGAAAAAAAAATCCATCCCAACATTTTACTGCCAATTAGGTTCGATTTAAAATTTACGACGTGGAATATCAAATTTGAACGTTTTTAAATAAAAGGGGCGTTTTTAAATAAAAAAGGTGTTTGGATTTTCAGGTGTACCCGTATTATCTAGCCAGTAGCCCCTATTATCTCACCGATTAATTATTCGAACCCATGTAGCCCGCATTACGCCATTGTCTTGAAACAGTTTTCGATCGTGTACTATAATACATTAATTTAATTATAATATATTAGTAGATAACTCTTGATAAAATTGAAAACGTTAATGTTCTATTTTTGGGTGTAAAATCTATCCAAAAATGCCAATTTTTGTCTAAAAAGGTTCTTTTTTGTCCGAAATGCGGTTTTTAATGTTTTTGAGGGTGAGGAATACGAATCTAAAGCCGGTTTTTGGATATAAAAATATTTTTTTCGACCTAACCAAAGGGGGGACCCTTCTTTACTTTTTTGACCAAAAATTTATATTTTTTGATTTGCCCCAAAATGTGGTTTCAGACGTTTTTTAGGGTGAGGAACACGAATCTGAAGCCGGTTTTTGGATATAAAAATATTTTTTTCGACCTCACCAAAGGGGGGACCCTTTTCTACTTTTTTGACCAAAAATTTATATTTTTTGATTTGCCCCAAAATGTGGTTTCAGACGTTTTTTAGGGCGAGGAACACGAATCTGAAGTCGGTTTTTGGATATAAAAATATTTTTTTTCGACCTCACCAAAGGGGGGACCCTTCTTTACTTTTTTGACCAAAAATTTATATTTTTTGATTTGCCCCAAAATGTGGTTTCAGACGTTTTTTAGGGTGAGGAACACGAATCTGAAGCCGGTTTTTGGATATAAAAATATTTTTTTCGACCTCACCAAAGGGGGGACCCTTTTCTACTTTTTTGACCAAAAATTTATATTTTTTGATTTGCCCCAAAATGTGGTTTCAGACGTTTTTTAGGGCGAGGAACACGAATCTGAAGTCGGTTTTTGGATATAAAAATATTTTTTTCGACCTAACCAAAGGGGGGACCCTTCTCTACTTTTTTGACCAAAAATTTATATTTTTTGATTTGCCCCAAAATGTGGTTTCAGACTTTTTTTAGGGTGCGGAACACGAATCTGAAGTCGGTTTTTTTATATAAAAATATTTTTTTTGACCTCACCAAAGGGGGGACCCTTTTCTACTTTTTTGACCAAAAATTTATATTTTTTGATTTGCCCCTAAATGTGGTTTCTGACGGTTTTTTAGGGTGAGGAACACGAATCTGAAGTCGGTTTTTTTTATATAAAAATATTTTTTTCGACCTCACCAAAGGGGGGACCCTTCTCTACTTTTTTGACCAAAAATTTATATTTTTTGATTTGGCCCATAATGTGGTTTCAGACGTTTTTTAGGGTGGGAAACACGAATCTGAAGTCGGTTTTTCGTCATGAAATTTCGGCTACACCAAAGGGGACCCCTTATTTGGCCCGAAAATATTCGATTTACGTCGTATCGTTGGTTAAATTTCGATAGGCGATCAAAAGAGCTTTCAAACGGCGTATTCGTAACGGTCGGTTAAGAAAGTTGAAGTTCAAAGCCAAAATGGAACATCTAGATTCCCAATTTTGGTCAAATCCAGTATCTCATAAACTCTAAGAATTATTTAACCCAAAAAATCGGGTTCCCCGTACCATTTACCATGCGGATCGATATAAATATTGCCTATCTTCAAAAAAAGAAAGTTAAAATCATTAAAATCGCCATCGGAGTGAATTCGATACCGTATATATCGATTCTAAAGATAACAATGATAACGATTAAATCCCAATGTAAACAAACTCGGTTTTATTGCTAAAAACATAATTTTCACGTCGTTTAGGACCACAATGAGGCTGATAAATGATAGATAAACATTTGTAAAACAATAAAAATTGAAAATGACTTTTTTAAAGGTGTTATTCAAAGTTTCAATGAAGTTTATTGACGTTTTTAAAGGTTATCAGGTTACCTCATGCTGCTTTATATGGTTTCAAATTTCGGTAATAAACAATAATAAATACGAAAAAGTAGGAAAAAATGGTTTATTGATATGAAAAATTAAGAATATATGAAGCTACTGACTAATGTAGTATGTGTAAGGTAAACGGCTTCTTCTGGTCCTGTCGATTTCGGAGATCATTTCTTCGCATTCGGGGCTTAAAACGTAAGTGTCCGCTTTTTTGAAGATTTCCGATTTCGATTCTGGATTGTTGATTCTCGTCCCGCGACGGTCTTCACGTTTCGTCATTTTGAGCTTCATGAACGTCATCTTCTCAGAAGATTCTTCCAAGTTTTCGGTCCTCGAAGATGAGGCCATCAGGCCGGGCGTGCTCGTCAGAACGTCAGCGTAAGACATGAACGTCTGCTTGATGCTGTTTCTTCTTTCTTCCATTTTTTGACAACTTCCTAAGTGGTTTTTTTAGATTATCAAAACATATGATAACGTCTTACGTCATAGATTGATGGGTGAGCAAAAACCGGTTGTTGGGAACAAAAACCGGTTTTCTGAAAAATTGATTTTCTCGTAAAACCCGAATTTGGTGCCTCTAGGCGGTTATTTAAGGACCAAAAACCGGTTTTAAGAAACTTATTTACGGTTTTTTCGTTAAAAAAATATAAAAAATCTGTTTAATCAAGAAAAAAAAAAAGTATTTTTTTGTCGGTTTTTCGCTAATAGTCACGGTTTTTTCTTAAAAATACCAAACCTACCTACGGTACCTGAGCCGGTTTTTTATAGACATAAAATCAGTTGTAAAAACCTGGTTTTCGGTTTTTTTTAAAAGATAGTACACCTATAATAGTACACCGAGATTGAAGATGTTTTGGGTTGATTTTTCGCAACAACAAAACCTGTTTTTTTTAATATTTAAAAAACCGGTTTTGGTCCCCCGAGACGGTTTCTCAAGGACCGAAAACCGGTTGTAAAAACCTGTTGTCCTGGTGCACCAAAAAACCGAGAAAACCGGTATAATCAAGAAAAAATTGTTTTGGGTCGGTTTTTCGCTTAAACTAACGGTTTTTATATTTGGAAAACCGATTTCGGTCCCCCAAGAAGGTTTCTAAAGGACCAAAAACCGATATTTAATAAACTGCTTTTCAGGTTTTTAGTCATACACCTCGAAAAAACCGAGAAAATCGGTTTAATCGTAAAGAATAATGATTTTTGGGTCGGTATTTCTTTTGCAAATAGTCACGGTTTTTTCATAAGAAAACCGATTTATGTCCCCGAGCTGGTTTCTCATCTGTTTTTTCGGTTTTTTAGTGTATAAAAACTCATGAAAACCGATTTCATTGAGGAAATATAATGGTTTTTGGTTTTAATGGGTGCTTTTTCGCTTAAAGTCAGGGTTTTTCATGAGAAAATCACTTTTGGTCCCTGAGCCGGGTTGTCAAGGACCGATAACCGGTTGTAACCAAAACCAGTTTCTCTATTTTTTTTTGGTAAAACTGATGTAGGTAGTCTACATTCTGGATTTGGTTCGGTATTTTCGCTAAAATCATGGTTTTTTAGTAAGAAAACCTATTTTGGTCCTCGAGCCGGTTTCTCACGAACTGAAAACCGGTTGTAAAAAATGGTTCGGATTTTTTTTTTTTTTTTAAAGATAATAGTACACCGAGATTGAGATGTTTTAGGTTGAATTTTCGCAACAACCAAAAACGTTTTTTTTTTTTTTTTTTTTTTTAAATTTGAAAACCGATTTTGGTCCCCCGAAACGGTTTCTCAAGGACCGAAAACCGGTTGTAAAAACCTGTTGTCCTAAAAACCGAGAAAACCGGTATAATCAAGAAAAATTGTTTTGGGTCGGTTTTTCGCTTAAACTAACGGTTTTTATATTTGGAAAACCGATTTCGGTCCCCCGAGAAGGTTTCTAAAGGACCAAAAACCGATAACTATTTAATAAACTGCTTTTCAGGTTTTTTTAGTCATACACCTCGAAAAAACCGAGAAAATCGGTTTAATCGTAAAGAAAATGTTCCGGATTTGTTTGTTTTTTCATGAGAAAACCGATTTTTGTCCTCGAGCCGTTTTCTGAGGGACCCAGTCTGCCTTTCTTTCTGGTTTTCTGGGTGAAAACCGAGAAAACCAGTTTCAATTAAGAATAATGATTTTTGGGTCGGTATTTCTTTTTCAAATAGTCACGGTTTTTTTCATAAGAAAACCGATTTATGTCCCCAAGCTGGTTTCTCATCTGTTTTTCCGGTTTTTTAGTGTAAAAAAACTCATGAAAACCGATTTCATTGAGAAAATATAATGGTTTTTGGTTTTAATGGGTGCTTTTTTCGCTTAAAGTCAGGGTTTTTCATGAGAAAACCACTTTTGGTCCCTGAGCCGGTTTCTCAAGTACCGATAACCGGTTGTAACCAAAACCAGTTTCTCTGGTTTTTTTGGTAAAACTGATGTAGGTAGTCTAGAGGATTTGGTTCGGTATTTTCGCTGAAATCCTGGTTTTTTCTTAATAAAACCGATTTCGGTCCTGAAGCCGGTTTCTCAAGGACCGATAACCGGTTGTAACCAAAACCAGTTTCTCTGTTTGTTTTTTGTATTTTTTTTTTTTTTTTGTAAAACTAATGTAATCAAGAAAAAGAAAGAAAAAAACCTGTTTAATCGAAATAAAAAGGTTTTTCTCAAAACATCTCGTTTTTGGCACATAGCGTCGGTTTTTACATGTTCTATTGAAAAAATTTTTAAATTTCACATCGTTTGTCGATTTCTGTGAATTCATTTCGCTGAATGATTCGATGATGGGAAAAAATCGCTAATTCATTTATAAAGAGGTTAACATGGGCGATCTATGGTAGGGGAAGCAAAATGTCCGTCGGAGGAGACATCTGGCTGACGAGATTGTAATGAGTGTAAAAAGCGGATAGGAAATTCTTGTTTTTGCCTTTTCCCCCTTCCTCAGGTTGACCACCGTCACCTTTTTTAGTTTCTTATGTCGTCGACGACCTGGATGCATGCTCAGACAGACAAGTATGTCCATTTACCCTCATAAAAACCGTTTTTTTTCCATCCCCCCCACTTCTTTCCATCTTCATCTTTTCTGTAGCTTTCGATTTTTGTAGCGAACAACTTCCGCTAATTTCTTTCTTTACGAACTAAATGAAAAAGGATAGAAACTCGTGTCTTTTTAAAAAAATCTTCATTTTTTTTTCTCAACTTCGAGTTCTTCTTTTGACCATTCGGATGCTCATTTTGGTCCTAAAAGACGATCAAATCATGTTTTTAGCTAGACCATTAACGTCCAATGGATAAAAACGAGAATATGAGGTCTTATCGTGATAATATGGTCGATATCTGAGGTTTTTACCTATGATTTTGCTCTTTATGACAGATTTGTATTTCTTACCCTAAAAAACGACCACATTTTGAAGCAAATCATTGTTTTTTCTCGATCCCTCACGCAAAGAGTGACCCTTCTCCACTTTTGATTTGCCCCAAAATTTTTATTTATGACTCCTTCCAAATGTAGTTTTTGACGTTTGTTGCGGATGAGAAATACGAATCTGAAGTCGGTTTTTGCGATATAAGATATTTTTTCAACCTCATCCCAAGGTGAGCTCCTTCTTCCAGTTTTTCTTTTTAGACCCAAAAAGATTATATTTTTAATATATACAGCATCCAAATGTGGTCAATAGGACGATTGAAGTTTTTTAGGGTTAGAAAAATGATTCCGGAAGTCAGTTTTCGATATTGATGAAGAGGAGTGATGTTTCGACCTCTCTCCATAGTTTTCTACTTTTTCACCTAACAGATTTGCTGCACAAATCTCTGGTTTTCCGGCGTTTTTTAGGGTGAGAAAAAGAATATTAGGTTGCGTTTTTTGAGACACTACAACAATTAATTTTAAATATCATGTTTCTAAATGTTATATTAGAAATACTGATTTGCTTATTTTACTTATGGTCTTATATAATCTCTCATATGGCCAAACCGTATTTGTATAGTTGTCACCTCCTCGGGAGGCATGTAGGACTGATGGGCAATTTTTTTTCTCTCTCTCTCCCGCCCTCGAGTTTTAACAAGTGACAATGTGGTCCTGTAGTGACTGATCGCACAACCATTCGTACATTAAACGCTTTTGTTGGCGAAAGAGGTATTTTTATGACACGGCGCACCTCGATTTTTGGTAGGGGAGCCGAGACAAAAAGAAACCAACAAGCATTTTCTTCTTGATTAATATTGGATGACAAACGAGGAACAAATGAGCGAGAACATGACAAGCGGTTGACGCCAAAACTATGTCGATTGCACATACCTGAAAAGGTACCTCACACGGTTAATTTAATGCTACGTGAAATAGCGGACGTCGGGTTTCAACGTTTTAAACCCTCTCGACTACGTCTTTGATTGGTCCCAATTCTGTAACATCATAATGTACATCGTAAGTCACTTCACTTGTTTAAAAAAAATTTTTTATATTTCCGGATTGTCGCTAAAATGCTCGTGTTTTAGCACGTTTTTTATTACGGGTGCGAAAGGCAGCGAATCTGAAGCCAATTAGAATCCATTAGTCTCATCGAACCTACAAGAAAACAAAAAAATCATGAAAAGTATCCAACTTGCAATTTTTATGGGCCTACATTTTATCGAGACGATAAAACTTTTTAGTTTTCCATTTAAGAGACTATAAACGTTTTAAACATCTTTAAATTGTGTGGAGAATAAAAAGCCATTTCTATGTATATAGCATGTGTGGCCATGATCAGGATAAGTTAGACAATAATAGAAAATGCGAATAAGATAAGAGTTTTGATTTGGAATTTTTTCGTTTTTAAACTTCACATTTATAGGTTTTTAGGGTGAGAAACAAAAATCTGAAGTCGGTTTTCGATATGAAAATCTTCAAAAAACGCATTTTTGCTAAATTAAAAAATATAAATTTTTGACTCCTAAAAGTGAAGAAGGGTCCCCCCTTTGGTGAGGTCGAAAAAAATGTTTTTATATCGAAAAACCGACTTCAGATTCGTATTTCTCGCCCCAAAAAACCTCAAAAACTGCATTCTGGAAGGAATAAAAAGTCAAAAACTTCAAATGCGTTTTTGGAAGTTTTTTAGGGTGAGAAACAAGAATCTGAAGTCGGCTTATCGATATAAAATTGTTTATTTCAACCTCACCAAAGGGGGGACCCTTCTCTACTTTTTGGGCCTGAAAATTTTTATTTTTTAATTGAACCCAAAATGTGGTTTTATACGTATTTTAGGGTGAGAAACGCGAATTTGAACTCTGTTTTTCGATTTAAAAACATTTTTCTCGACCTCACCAAAGGGGGGACCCTTCTCCACTTTTGATCCCAAAAATTTTTATTTATTGATTCCTTCCAAAATGTAGTTTTTGACGTTTTTTGGGATGAGAAATACGAATCTGAAGTCGGTTTTTCGATATAAAATTATTTTTTCAACCTCACCCAAGGGGGACCCTTCTTCACTTTTTAGACCCAAAAATTTATATTTTTTAATATAACCCAAAATGTGGTTCATGAAGTTTTTTAGGGTTAGAAAAATGATTCTGAAGTCAGTTTTCGATATTAATTTTCGACCTCTCCATAGTTTTCTACTTTTTCAACCTAAAGTATTTGCTGCAAAATCTGGTTTTCCGCGTTTTTTAGGGTGAGAAAAAGAATATTAAGTTGGTTTTTTGATAAAACTACAAATTAATTTTAAAATAATGTTTCTAAATGTTATATTAAAATACTGATTTTATTTTATTATGTTCTTATAAATTCTCATATGTCCAAACCGTTATTTGTATAGTTGTCACCGGCATGTAGGACTGAGGGCAATTTTTTTTCTCCTTTTTTTTTCTCTCCCCCCTCGAGTTTTAACAAGGACATGGCCTAGACGTCGCCACAACCTCGTACATTAAACGCTTTTTGTTCGGGATTTTTATACACCCGATTTTTGGTACAAAAAAAAACATTTTCTTCTTGAATAGGATTACAAACGAGGAACAAATGAGGGAAACATGAAAAAGGTTGACGCCAAAACTATTGAAAATACCTGAAAAGCCTTTTTTCACGGTTAATTTACTACTTAAAAGCGGAAGTCGGGTTTCAACGTTTTAAACCCTCTCAAACGCTTGATTGCCCAATTCTTAACTCATAATGTACATCGGTAAGGTCACTTCACTTGTTTAAAAAAAATTTTTTATTTTCCGATTGTCTCTAAAATGCGGTTTTAGACGTTTTTTAGGGTGAGAAACACGAATCTGAAGTCGGTTTTATGAAATAAAAACATTTTTTCGATGACACCAAAGGGGGGACCCTTCTTCACTTTTTCGACCTAAAAATTTTTATTTTCCGATTGTCTCTAAAATGCGGTTTTAGACGTTTTTTAGGGTGAGAAACACGAATCTGAAGTCGGTTTTATGAAATAAAAACATATTTTCGATGACACCAAAGGGGGGACCCTTCTTCACTTTTTCGACCTAAAAATTTTTATTTTACGATCATCCCTAAAATGTGGTTTTTGACGTTTTTTGGGGTGAGAAATTCGAATCTGAAGTCGGTTTTATGAAATAAAAACATTTTTTTCGATGACACCAAAGGGGGGACCCTTCTTCACTTTTTCGACCTAAAAATTTTATTTTACGATGGTCCCAAAAATGTGGTTTTTGACGTTTTATGGTGTGAGAAACACGAATCTGAAGTCGGTTTTATGAAATAAAAACATTTTTTTTCGATGACACCAAAGGGGGGACCCTTCTTCACTTTTTCGACCTAAAAATTTTTATTTTACAATCATCCCTAAAATGTGGTTTTTGACGTTTTTTGGTGAGAGAAACACGAATCTGAAGTCGGTTTTATGAAATAAAAACATTTTTTTCGATGACACCAAAGGGGGGACCCTTCTTCACTTTTTCAACCTAAAAATTTTTATTTTAGGATAGTCCCTAAAATGTGGATTTTGACGTTTTTTGGGTGAGAAATTCGAATCTGAAGTCGGTTTTTTGAAATAAAAACATTTTTTTCGATGACATCAAAGGGGGGACCCTTCTTCACTTTTTCGACCTAAAAATTTTTATTTTACAATCATCCCTAAAATGTGGTTTTTGACGTTTTTTGGTGAGAGAAACACGAATCTGAAGTCGGTTTTTTGGGTATAAAAACATTTTTTTCGATGACACCAAAGGGGGGACCCTTTTTCACTTTTTCAACATAAAAATTTTTATTTTAGGATAGTCCCTAAAATGTGGATTTTGACGTTTTATGGGGTGAGAAATTCGAATCTGAAGTCGGTTTTATGAAATAAAAACATTTTTTTCGATGACACCAAAGGGGGGGGGGGGACCCTTCTTCACTTTTTCGACCTAAAAATTTTTATTTTACGATCATCCCTAAACTGTGGTTTTTGACGTTTTTTGGTGAAAGAAACACGAATCTGAAGTCGGTTTTATGAAATAAAAACATTTTTTTCGATGACACCAAAGGGGGGACCCTTCTTCACTTTTTCAACATAAAAATTTTTATTTTAGGATAGTCCCTAAAATGTGGATTTTGACTTTTTTTGGGGTGAGAAATTCTAATCTGAAGTCGATTTTTTGAAATAAAAACATTTTTTTCGATGACACCAAAGGGGGGACCCTTCTTCACTTTTTCGACCTAAAAATTTTTATTTTACAATCATCCCTAAAATGTGGTTTTTGACTTTTTTTAGGGTGAAAAGTACGAAATTGAGCTTTTTATCATCAAAACAGATTACTCAATCGTTAACTCAATTTAGATCATTTGTAATCACGGTGATTGATCAACTGATCCAGTTAAAGAAAGTGATTGTTCTTTAAATCGACGGGGGAGCCGTATAAATTAAAAACAGGATTAAAAAGAGAGAGAAAAAAGAAGGGGAAAAAAAATAAACGCCTGAATATACATCACCTCTAACCGATATAGTTTATGTACTTTGTACCTTTCTAAGTGGATGCCTATAAATATTTTCCCCATTGAGAACTCCTTTTGTTCATTCATAAATAAAACGAGATCTCTTTTTCTTTTTTTTTACTCTCGCACACCCCATTGAGAATCCCCCCCCCTCAACCACCACCCCCCTACCCCACGGACCTTTCGGGTGGAGGAATTTCTCTCCGGCTTTCACCTGTTGCCCATTTTCTGAAGCGGTCACGCCCATTTTTCCACAGAAGCCTGAAATTTACGATGTTTTTTACAACCTCAAAATTTGTATTCATAATTGGAGATCGTGAATCATCAGAAAAAGGGGAGAAAATTGAACAATGAGATGCGTTAATCACGTTGTTTAAGTCACGACGTTTCTGTTTTAAGGTGCTTCTTGAATAATATCAAGTTTTCGTATCAGTTTTGAATACAAAATAATCGTATTCAGCCAAAAATGTGTTGTTTTAGACTTTTATTAACGATAAAATGGATAAAAAGCTTATAAAAACATTTTTTTCGACCTCACCAAAGGGGGGTCCATTCTCCACTTTTTAATCCCAAAAATTTTTATTTTTTCATTCCTTCCAGAATGTGGTTTTTGACGTTTTTTGGGGTGAGAAATACGAATCTGAAGTCGGTTTTTCAATATAAAAACATTTTTTTCGATCTCACCAAAGGGGGGACCCTTCTTCACTTTTTGATCCCAAAAATTTTTATTTTTTAATTCCCTTGAAAATGTAGTTTTTGACGTTTTTTGGGGTGAGAAATACGAATCTGAAGTCGGTTTTTTCGATATAAAAACATTTTTTTCGACCTCACCAAAGGGGGGACCCTTCTTCACTTTTTGGACCCAAAAATTTTTATTTTTTGATTCCTTCCAAAATGTAGTTTTTGACGTTTTTTGGGGTGAGAAACACGAATCTGAAGTCGGTTTTTCGATATAAAAACATTTTTTTCGACCTCACCAAAGGGGGGACCCTTCTTCACTTTTTGATCCCAAAAATTTTTATTTTTTGATTCCTTCCAAAATGTAGTTTTTGACGTTTTTAGGGGTGAGAAATACGAATCTGAAGTCGGTTTATCGATATAAAAACATTTTTGTCGACCTCACCAAAGGGGGGACCCTTCTTCACTTTTTGATCCCAAAAATTTTTATTTTTTGATTCCTTCCAAAATGTGGTTTTTTAACGTTATTTGGGGTGAGAAATACGAATCTGAAGTCAGTTTTTCGATATAAAAACATTTTTTTCCACCTCACCAAAGGGGGGACCCTTCTTGAGTTTTTCATCCCAAAAATTTTTATTTTTTCATTTCTTCCAGAATGTGGTTTTTGACGTTATTTGGTGTGAGAAAAACGAATCTGAAGTCGGTTTTTCGATTTAAAAACATTTTTTTTCGACCTCACCAAAGGGGGGACCCTTCTCAACTTTTTTGACCAGAAAATTTTTTCTTTCATTTTCTCCTGAAAATGTGGTTTTCAACGGTTTTTGGGGTGAGGAACAATTTTAATTCCTGCAAATTTGACTTGTTAAATATCCCATCCGGTCTAAAGTAAAGGGAATAAAATTATTTATTGCGTGTACTTTGAGATAATTATGATATAAGCATTCGACAGTAAATATACGCTCGTAAATTCTCAAAGTCGCGTGTATTTCCTTCGGGGAAGTTCATCCGCCCGTTGATAAATGTAACGAGATTATCGCCGACATTTTATTCCCATGATTTAAAATCGTGTCGCCTGAGGGTAGTAGGAAGGGGAAGGTTTGATAACTGTTATCTCACAGGATTTCGGGGACAAGAACAACAATCAGGTTGTGACAACAGATTCGTGAATTGATCCCCTGAGGGGCGTCCGACAAATTGTAAAAACGTGAAAAGTGATTAGGGGAACCTTTCTAATCTTGTCGTTTGCCCCTCATTTTAATTCGGATTTTATACTAAACGAGACAAATCGGTTTAAAAAGGCGCCTCTCTATTTAGATAGTCGAGTAAAACTCCTTTTACCTTTAATTTAACGTAAACAGGGGGAAATTGGAATTCTTTCTCCTTTTCTACCGAACATTTCTAATCTTTTCTATGGTTTTTCGGTTGTTCGAAATGGGAGTCGATGATTTTTCGATATTCTCTACTTTTTCGAAATAATCACCATTTTTTGATTTGCTTCAAAATAATGGTTTTAGACGTTTTTTAGGGTGAGATACGTGAATCTGAAGTCTTTTTAATTTTTCGATGTAAGAATATCTTTTTCGACCTCACCAAAGGGGGGGACCCTTATTGACTTTTTCGACCAAAATTTTAATTTTTTTTTTTTATTTCGCCGAAAATGTAGTTTGAGACGTATTTTGCAGCGAAAAACACGAATCTGAAGGTTTTTTTGGGGTATAAAAATACTTTTTTCGACCTCACCAAAGGGGGGACCCTTATTGACTTTTTCGACCGAAAATTTCAATTTTTTTTTTATTTCGCCGAAAATGTAGTTTAGGACGTATTTTGGGGCAAAAAACACGAATCTGAAGACGGTTTTTTGATATAAAAATATTTTTCTTCGACCTCACCAAAGGGGGGACCCTTATTGACTTTTTCGACCGAAAATTTCAATTTTTTTTTATTTCGCCGAAAATGTAGTTTGAGACGTATTTTGGGGCAAAAAACACGAATCTGAAGGTTTTTTTGATATAAAAAGACTTCTTTCGACCTCACCAAAGGGGGGACCCTTTTCTACTTTTTCGACCGAAAAATTTTCATTTTTAAATTTGTGCCAAAATGTGGTTAAAGAAGTATTTTAGGGTGATAAACTCGAATATGAAGTTGTATTTCGATATAAAAATGTTATTTTCGACCTAAGCTTTTAGGCTCTTTATCGACTTTTGGATGCGATAATTCCTTTTCTTTCATTTACTTACCTCAAAATTTTGCTTTTGACATATTTTGGGGTAAAAAGTTGTTTTTTCTATGCTACGTAAGAAAGGACTCTACATTTTGGTGTTTCTGTCGATGTGAACCCTAACTTCTGATGTAAGCGACCCTATAAATTCTTGACGTCACAACATAGGAATGAGAGAACCTGTTAAAATAGTGTGAAAATAACAAATTGTTATGTATAAAAAGGAACTGAGGGTGTGTCAACCCTTATCTAATATAAAAAAAAAGTACTCAATTTGAAAACGACCCCAAAAGGCATAAAACCCTGAAGAGAAGAGCCCTGTTAACAATTTACATAAACAAGTCCTTTTGTTATTGTCGACTTTCGTTTAAGTTGTTTGTGGGTGAGTGGCGAGGGGGGGTGTGATGTTTTCGGAGGGGGACGATGGCGTTTGCGTGGGCAGTTCTTGATTTAGGACGGGAGCGTGAGCTCTCCTCTGTCGTCTGACGGAGTGGGGTGGTAGGCGGGGCCGTCTGTGTCCTCTGAGTGGTTCGCGTGGAAGGGTGGGGGCCGTAGAGGGAGGTAAATAACAGGTTTCCCCCCCTGAACCTTCCACCCCACCACCATCTGTTTCCCCACTTTCGCCGCGAGAGCGCACCCCCTCACCCGCCCGAGCAGTCGCTCTCCGTCCGAGCTCGTGTCCTCATCGCGTCCCATAACATTACGAAACAACCCAAAAAAAAATTTTCACCAAAAAATTTGTATCTCCAAAAGTGCTCCTCGTGATGAAACTTTAGTGAAAAACAAGTTTATTTTTTTATTTTTTTGTTTTTTCATTTTTTTTCGTTAGTCAAAATTTTTGTTTATAACCATCATTTTGGAAAAGTGCGACCCTCATGGCGATGTCTGCGTACCCGCAGTTCGGCTACTCCTATCACAGCACATCGTCACCTCCAGCCCCCCAGGTAAAACATTACATAAGGCTAAGAAGCCATACAATCTTTAAAATTGCATCAAAAATCAATTTTTCAAAAATTGTCGTTTCCTAGTTGCAAATTAGGCTGAAAATGACCTTTTTCGTTTTGTAAACAAGTTAAACGCGTCTATTTAACATTGTTTTGCCTTTTTTCCTTGTTTTTACAATGTAAACAACCTCATTTCTTCAATTTTTCATAAACTGCCGTTTCCTCTTTGCAAATCTGGCCGAAATCAACCTTTTTCGTTTTGTAAACAAGTTAAACGCGTCTATTTAACATTGTTTTGCCCTTTTCCTTTGTTTTTACAATGTAAACAACCTCATTTCTTCAATTTTTCATAAACTGCCGTTTCCTTTTTGCAAATCTGGCCGAAATCAACCTTTTTCGTTTTGTAAACAAGTTAAACGCGTCTATTTAACATTGTTTTGCCCTTTTCCCTTGTTTTTACAATGTAAACAACCTCATTTCTTCAATTTTTCATAAACTGCCGTTTCCTCTTTGCAAACCTGGCCGAAATCAACCTTTTTTGCTTTGTAAACAAGTTAAATTGCGTCTATTTAACAACGTTTTGCCTTTTTTCCTTGTTTTTACAATGTAAACAACCTCATTTCTTCAATTTTTCATAAAATATCGTTTCCTCTTTGCAAATCAGGACGAAACTCACCTTTTTCGTTTTGTAAACATCTAAAATTGAGGTTTTCTGAATTTTTGCCGTACGGGGTCCTGTAAACCGTAGTTTTTCCCATTTTTAGTATGTAAACATTCTCATTTCCCATATAAAAACTAAAAAATTTCTTGAAATGGCTTATATAAGCCTTTTTCCCCCATTAAATAAGGTCGAAATTGACGTTTTTCGTTTTGTAAACAAGTTAAATTGCGTCTAGTTAAATTGTTTGACCGTTTTTACAATGTAAACAATCTCATTTCTCATACAATGTACAAAAAAAAGCATCTAAAATGAATTTATTATAAGATTTCTTTTAAAAATGAAAGAAAATTGAGCCAAGAGCGGGTTTTTTCTCATGTTGTTTACAGTTGAGCAGTTGACTTGTGGTTAGCCTGTTGTAAACAAGTCAACAACAGTCGCTTAACAACTTTTGGCTTCTTTGGAGATTTCTTCGACCCTTATAAGGGAAATAAACGTCAACTTTGTCTAGGATGTTTATTTTTTTCTTGAATGTTTAAACCTTTATTAGTACAACCGCTTATTTATAAGGACGCCTCTGAAATCCATGGTTATAAATTACCACTCATATGTTCATTTTTTCTTAGCTTACATCATTAATAACAACTTTCAACAGCACCTCCTCATTTTGACGCTTATATTTTTTTCCCATTTATTTAATATTTAAAACCACCTGATAAAATACGTAGTAGGTACCTATATTATGTGCAAATTCACTGATATTTCAATAATTTGTTCTTCTTCTTCTTCTTTTTTTTAAGCGGATTTTATTTATTATTATTTATTTATTCACTGCCGTTTAAAAAAAAAATCAGCTAAAAAAATTTATATTTCAATAGAATAGAAAATTAAAAATTTATAAAATAGTTTAGGTATGTACATATTCACTAGGTACTATTTCAATAATTTCAAAAAATAAATTCAAAAATTTCAATAGAATAGAAAATTAAAAATTAAAATGTGCGATTGACGTTTTTTTTTCTCAAATCAGTGAAATATTCAATAAATTTAAATCCGAAGATCCTTGGGTCTCCTTCAGTACATAGCGGTACGGGAGTGAAAAAAAAATTCTGTTATTAATGGTTAGTAAAATTGCTAGTTTTTAACTTTTCATGTTCAAAATGGCTTTAAAATCAGTAAAATTTGAAAATCAACATCGCCCTTTTTTACACTTTTCGTATTCAAAAAAGCAGTTCTTCTGTATTTTACTAGTTTTACACCTTTTATATTAAAAAAACTTCAATTTGTTGATTAATATAAAATCGTCATTTTTACACTTTTACATTCAAAAAAGTTTAATCTGTTTATCTGGATTAGTTTAAATTGCCATTTTTTACACTTTTCATATTCAAAAAAGTTTAATCTGTTAATGAGAATGAGTTTAAATCGCCAGTTTTACACTTTAAACATTCAAAAAAGTTTGATCTTTTTATCCAGATTAGTTTAAATTACCATTTTTTTAAAATTTTATTGTATAAAATGGATCTTTTAGTAATGTGAAAATTTGAAGTAATAGCAAAGGGAGAAGAAAAAAAAATTTTTTTTTGATGTTAATATTGTAAAAAGAGAGTTTTTAAGGTGTAACACGCGAAGTTGAAATGGTTTATACCTCAAGTTAAGGGAGTTAATTTTACATTTTTATGTTTTAGCACGAACTGAAGGGCACGAATTGAAGAAAAAGCCACGCAGTCTAAAAAATTAATATTTAAAATAATGAAAAATCAAGGGTTTTGAGAAATTGTCAAGATGGCGTTTTTATGAGAGGGAATTTGCATACAATGGAGGAAAAGAGATGTAATCAACACTAAAATGGAATGTATCCCTTCCTTAAATACGAGTCATTAAGATTGTATGGGAGAGTAAAAAGGGAGAGAAAAGAAGGGAAAAAAAGGTTGGAGGGGAAATCTGTTGCTTTACTCCTCTAATCAGGAGGCCTCTTAATGTTTAAATAGCCCTAAAGGGCTTAAGAGAGGGGTAACTTTGAGATATAGATTTCTCATCCAATTTAGCCCCGTTTGAAGAGGCTCTGAAGGGTGTCTTACTCCCCCTCTCAAGGGCCATCCAACGAAACAATTACTTTATTAGTGGGAGTGAGAGGGAGGAGGGGAAGGGACCCCAGATTTTCAACAACCCTTCATCCTAGAGGGCTTTCTTTTTCAAACTTCGTAAACAGCATCAAATCATATGTTTTTAGTTAAATTAGTTTAGAAATTTAATCCCAGATGAATAGATTAAACTTTTTTGAATAAAAAGAGTGTAAAACTGGCAATTTAAACTAATCCAGATTAACACATATAACTTATTTTATTTTAAAAGTGTAAAAATGGCGATATATACCAATCCAGTTAAACAGATTAAACTTTTTTGAATGTAAAATGTGTAAAAATGGCGATTTTAACTAATCCAGACAAAAAGATTAAACATTTTTATAATTTAAAAAGTGTAAAACTGGCGATTATAACTAATCCAGAGAAACATACCCTTTTTAAAAAGAGTAAAACTGGCGATTTCGCTAATTTAGAAACTTTTTGGAATGATTAAAATTGTTCAAATGGCGATTCTATCCAACCCAGATGAACAGAATTAACATTTTTCGAATGTAAAAAGTGTAAAACTGTCGATGTAACTAATCCTGGTGGACAGATTAACATTTTTTGAATAGGAAACGCGTAAAATTGGCGATTTTGCCAGTTATATATGAATTCAGAAACTTTTTGGATTATAAAGAAGGTGTAAAAATGACTTTTTAAACCTTTAAATATGAACAGAAGTAATTTTTTTCCATGTCAAAAGTATAAAACTGGTAATACAGCTAATCCAGATAAACAGATTAATCATTTTTAAATGTTAAAAGTGTAAAACTGGAGATTAAACTTTTTTGAATATAAAGTGTTAAAATGGCTATTGCGCAGAATCATTTTGGAACGTAAAAAGTGTAAAAATGAACATTTAATTAAATAAGTTAATTGAGAGATTAAAATATTTAATTATGAAATCAATAAGAGATAAAAAGGGTCGATAGGGAGGAAGAGAAACCTCTTAACTAGTGGGGTAAACATAAATATTTATGATTCAATAATGGTTTTGGGATGAGATCGGTAATCTGTCTGTGGCCGGGTGTGATATAGGAATCAATTAAAAAGAGAAATGGGGAGGAGGGGTGGGGGTGGGGATGAAAAGGATGGGGTCTCTTTTATTATCTGTATGCCGAGTGTGTTTGTGTTATGGATGAGTCTTCCTTTCCGATCCATCATATCTCGGGGAAAAACTGGTGTCAAAGCTTTTGTGCGACGTCAAATATCTGTCAAAATATGGTGGGGGAGGTTGAATAGGGGTTTTATTTTCCCCTCCCTTCTTAGTATCTCAAGGGGGTTGGACGTTGTCTGCGCATGTTGCCGAGGCATGTGCGTAGCAACTGGAAACATAACAGAAAACCGATTGGAAGATAAATCTTAAAGATAAATAAACTCCCCTTTCTCGAAAAAGTCATGTTTAACGCATGTTTTATTACACCTAAGTGTGATCTTATGACCTCATTAAATCACACTTAAAAATATAAATAAATAAACCTTCATTACACATATTTAACCTAAAAAATATCATTTTAAAACATTTTTTTTAAACTTTTCATTCAAAAAAGTTTAATCACTTCTATTCGTTTTACACTTGTATCTATTCAAAAAAGTTTAATCTTTGCTAAATCATCAAATTTTACACCTTTTACTAATATGATTGATATTCATGAGACAAAAACGAGGAAGAAATGGTTTTATATTACGTTTTTACATATTCTCGAATGGAAAACTATAAACGTGGTTGCATGACAAATGCATTATCTCGTTTCCTTTTGCTTTACATGGGTGTAAAACTAATTAAAAACAATTTTATTTAAAACCCAATCCATTGTTTGAGAAGATAAAAAAAACGTGTTAAAATTACGAATTAGCTTAGGCACAAAATTATATATCTTGTAAAAACATGTTTACGGTTGCCGTGCATGGAATGGGTGGGAAGCTTTTGTCAGAAAAGCGATCCATCATGAAAGCGTGAGGATATCGGCTTCCCCCCACATAGGGGTAATTACACTTCCCGTCCCAGGGCCGCAACTGAGACACTTTTTACATTTTAAAAACCGACTTGACCGTCTTTGGTCATGTCGGAGGGGACGAAAAAAACAAAAGTTATGATCGAGATTTATGTCGTTTTTTTTTTGTTCCTCTATCCCGGATCAATGGAACTTCATTTCAAAAACGTCTACCTTTTGAATTATCCACTGGATTTTATGATTCACACAAAGAAAATCGTCCGGTTTTTATACTTTAATTAAAAAAAAATTCACTTTTTACATTCAACAAAGTTTACTTTGTTCATCTAGATTAGTTAAAATCGCCAGTTTTACACTTTTACATTTAAAAGAGTTTAAATTGTTGATCTAGATTAGTTAAAAACTGTCGATTTTAACTAATCTAGATGAACAATTTAAACTTTTTTTAATGTAAAAGTGTAAAACTGGCGATTTTAACTAATCTAGATCAACAATTTAAACTTTTTTGAATGTAAAAGTGTAAAACTGGCGATTTTAACTAATCTAGACGAACAATTTAAACTTTTTTGAATGTAAAAGTGTAAAAATGGCGATTTTATCTGGATTAGTTAAAATAGCCAGTTTTACACTTTTACATTAAAAAAGTTTAAATTGTTCATCTTCATTAGTTAAAATCGCCAGTTTTACACTTTTACATTCAAAAAAGTTTAAATTGTTCATCTAGATTAGTTAAAATCGCCAGTTTTACACTTTTTACATTCAAAAGAGTGTAAATTGTTGATCTAGATCCGTATAAAATTGTCAGTTTTACACTTTTTACATTCAAAAAAGTTTAAATTGTTTATCTGGATTAGTTAAAACTCCCAGTTTTACACTTTTTACATTCATAATTTGCTAAATTGCCAGTTTTACACTTTTCATAGCGAGTTTTACACTTGTTACAGCCACAATTTATTTATTTTTATTTATTTATTTTTTTTTTCTATAAAACCTTTTGGCAGAATTTGGAAGATTTTTGACAATTAAACCTTTTATTTGAGATGTTTTTGAAGATAAAAAGCGTTAGCTAGAATTTAAGACTTTTTGTCGATAACACTTTTAACAAGAATTTGAGGAGTTTTTGATTATAATTATAGCTTATGCTAGAACTTGAGTTGTTTTTGACGATAAAACCTCAAGTTAGAATTTGATTGGTTATTGACCAGTAGATTTTAAGCCAAAATCTGAAAGGGTTTTTGACGATGAGACCTTTAGTTAGAATTTGTGACTTTTTTGTCGATAAAACCTTTAGCATGAATTTCAGGGGTTTTTGATGATAATTATACCTTTTGCTAGAATTTGAGTGGTTTTTGACGATGAAACCTTTAGCTAAAAACTGAAGCGTTTTTGACGATAAAACCTTTAGCTAAAAACTGAAGCGTTTTTGACGATAAAACAATTAGCTATAATTTGAGGAGTTTTTGACGATAAACCTTCAGTTATAATTTAGGCCGTTTTTGACGATAAAACCTTTAGCCATAATTTGATGAGTTTTTGAAAAACCTTTCGCAGGAATTTTATTGGTTATTGACCATTAGATTTTAAGCCAGAATCTAAAGGGTTTTTTAAAGATAAAACCTTTAACTAGAATTTTAGGGGTTTTTGACGATAACACCTTTAGCTAGAATTTGAAATGTTTTTGACGATAAGACATTCTGTTAGAATTTGAGGTGTTTTATCCTGTTTTTCTGTGAATTGAGGGTTTTTTTGTGTCTAAGCCGTCCGGTGGCTTATATCATCTTAAGATTTGAAGTTATTGACCTATGTTTTTTATTCTTTTGTCATCATGACATGAAGATTAATCTTTATTGTTTTTTGTGTGTTTTTAGGTAGCCGTTTCGCCGGGAGGAAGCACGGGTGGAGCGGTCTCGCCGACGCCCGGGAGCCCCTGCTGCGAAGGTGGACGTCCCGTCCTCACCGACCCGGTCTCCGGCCAGACGGTCTGCTCCTGCCAGTACGACACCACCGCCCGCCTCGCCCTTTCGTCATACCCGAGGCCTCCCGTCTACTCGGCCCACTACCCCTCCACAGATCAAAACCCTTATCCTAGTATAGACAGTTCAGCATTTTATTCACCACTTGTAAGTATTTCTCATTTTTAACTGTAAAACACCGAATGTCAGCTCAAATTTGTCTTTTTTTTCTTCCGACATATTTTTATACTCGGACACCTCTCGAGGCGACGAAGCATTCTTTTACACTTGATTTCTTTCCCAAAAAACGATCTCGTTTCTCCTTTTTTCTCTTCCCTCCCGTTCTCTTCCCTTTCCTCCTCGTCTGAACCGGTAAAAAAAATAAAAAACCTTCTACTTGAACCTAAAGACAGCAAAAACTAGTAATCCTCGTTTTGTAGACCGGTTTTTACCTCGCTGAGGTTGAGAGTCACCAGCGACAGGACGGACTCCCTGCTGCGATTCGGCTTTATTTCAATACCTAATTAAATACTGAAGAAAAAGACACTAAAAGAAAGATAAAAACGTACAAAACTCAAAAAAGAAAGCAATCCTTGTTAAACTTAATCCTTTTTTGAATATAAAAGTGTAAAACAAGCGATTTCAATATTGAAGAAATGATTAAACTTTTTTGAATCCCAGAGTGTAAAACAAGCGATTTCAATATTAAAGAAATGATTAAACTTTTTTGAATCCCAGAGTGTAAAATTCGATTCAAAGATTTCCAAAAAATCATAAAAATGTCTTTTCTTTATTTCTTCTCTCCATTTTGGTCAGGCGGAACGCGACCTCCCAACACCCTACCCCTATATTTTTAATTAGCATATTTATTAGCCTATAAAATTTAGCTTAAAAAACGCCAACAGGTGCTTTACACCTGCTAAAAAGATTAAAACTATATTTATAAAACATTAATAAACTCGTCGACACCTGGGACGGCCGTGTATCATAAAAGGGCTTCAACGTTCGATAAACAAAAGCATTAGAAACGTTAAAAAGGGGATTTTTCGAGCCAAAAAAGATAAGAGGGCACTAACTCATATTAACGACTCCGGGCTTAGTGTCGAGCGTTATTGTATTGGCGGATGATGAATATCACGCCCTCGACATCTTTTTCCCCCTTTTCATCCCCACCTCCCTTTCAGGGCAAACGTTTTATTCAATATTCACCCTCCTATGATCCAAATGCCATTTGTCTCTTCAAAAAGTCAATCGACAAACAGGTATTTTTTAGCGGATTTAGGAAAGAAGCTATTGAGGTGGTCATATTCGCGATCAGGGAGCTCTGTGGATCACGAAAATATAGGGTTTCCTTATATTTCTCAATTCATCTCGAAAAAGAGCGATTAAACTTTTTTGAATAAGTGTAAAACAATCTTGAATTAGTGCTTTTATGAAGGATTAAACTTTTTTAAAGTGTAAAACACTTTGATTCATTTTTTTTTCTTCTTTTTTGAGTCCCTTTTATGCATTTTACTACTTAAAAAACGTATAAAATGTAAGGTCTAATCGATGCTAATAAAACAAGAAAACCTATAGCACTTATCATGTCAGGTTTAATTGCAAGTGAATAAGGGATATAAAAAAAAGGAACGAACGTGGAAGGGGACGCGGGAATGTCGCACATTCTTCGACTCCGGTGGCGCCTCAAGTGTCAGTCCGGTTTTCTAATTGACAACTCCAACAACAATAAAACAGCATTCAACTTTTTTCCGAAATAGGTAATTAAAATAAAAAGTTTTAAAGTAAAAAATCGACCATTCTCAACTTTTTGGACGAAAAAATGTCTATTATAAATTGCGGTTAAAAGCGTTTTTTTAGGGTGAGAAACTCGAATCTAAAGTCGGTTTTTCGATATAAAAACAATTTTTTCGATCTCACCAAAGGGGGGACCCTTCTTAACTTTTTCGACCGAAAAATTTATATTTTTTAATTTAGCCCAAAATTTGATTTTAAGCGGTTTTTAGGGTGAGAAAAACGAATCTGAAGTCGGTTTTTCGATTTAAAAATTATCATTTTTCGATTCGGCCGAAAATGTGTTATTTACGTTTTTTAGGGTGATAAACACGAATCTAAAGTCGGTTTTTCGATATAACTACTTTTTTTTTTCGACCTCACCAAAGGGGGTCCCCTTCTTTCACTTATTGGGTCGAAATTTTCTATTTTAGGATTTGGGCCAAAATGTGGTTTTTGACGTTTTTTAGGGTGATAAACACGAATCTGAAGTCGGTTTTTCGATATAAAAACATTTTTTTCGACCTCACCGAAGGGGGGGGGACCGTTCTACTTTTTCAACCTAAAAATTATCATTTTTCGATTTGCTCCAAAATGTGGTTTTTGACGTTTTTTAGGGTGATAAACACGAATCTGAAGTCGTTTTTTCGATATAAAAACATTTTTTTCGACCTCACCAAAGGGGGGACCCTTCTACTTTTTCAACCAAAAAATCCTTTTTCGATTTTCTCCAAAATGTGGTTTTTGACGTTTTTTAGGGTGAGAAACACGAATCTGAAATCGGTTTTTCGATATAAAAACTTTTTTTTTCCGACCCTACCTTTGCTGATGTGGTATTTTCGACTCGAATTTAATATATTAAAGAAAACGTCTTTTTGGTAAGGAGGGTGAGAAAAAACCCGTAGGTTTATCGGTGATTTAGGGCTTGTGTATATTTAGCCTGGCATTCGCGTTTCGAGATGTAAAAATGGGCTGTTGTCGACATTTCTCACGTCGTGACAGTTATTGTTAATGGTCTCGGTTGCAAGCTTTCGAAACGTTTTTTCTCTCTCTCCTTCCTTTCCGCTCCCGTGCCAAGAGGCGCCCATTGTTGAATATTAAACTCGCCAGATGTCCCTACTGGGACCTTTAAAGGAGATCATTTCATTAATTAATACGATAAATTAAGTATCTATTGCAATATTTATACGTTTTTTTGTTTCAATTGTCACCTTATTGACGTTGAAGCCTGTTGAATGATAAGTATTAATTCGGATGGGATAAATGGAGCAAATAATCAGTTGTGGGTTGAGAGTTTTTGAGGGGGGAGGCGGTTTTGAAGGGTGACGGAGGGTGAAGCCCTAAGGGGATCCACGCCTGCCGCCCCCACTGAAATGAATATATACTGCATTTTTCAATTCTTACCCTCTTTTTTCTCTCTCTCTTCTCCCCCTTCACTTTTCCCAAGGGTCTCGAGGGTGTAAACGAGAAGGGTCTTAATATACACAGTATCAAAACTTTTTGCCAATAATTTAATTTGGCAAACAATTACATGATGATAAAACAGTCGAAATCTTACAAACGAGTTAATAAACTAAAAAATTGTAAAATAGTACAGTCCATTTTTTTCGATTGAAACACACCAAAGGGGGGACCCTATCGAACTTTTTGGGGCCAAAGATTTTTATTTTTTGATTCAGCTCAAAATGTGGTTTTAGACGTATTTTAGGGTGAGAAATACGAATCTGAAGTCGGTTTTTCGATATAAAAATATTTTTTTCGAGCTCACCAAAGGGGGGACCCTTCTCTACTTTTTGGACCCGAAAATATTTATTTTTAAATTGAGCCCAAAATGTGGTTTAAGACGTATTTTAGGGTGAGAAAGACGAATCTGAAGTCGGTTTTTCGATATAAAAATATTTTTTTCGACCTCACCAAAGGGGGGACCCTTCTCTACTTTTTGGACCCGAAAATATTTATTTTTTGATTAGCCAAAATGTGGTTTAAGACGTTTTTTAGGGTGAGAAAACACGAATCTGAAGTCGGTTTTTCGATATAAAAATATTTTTTTTCGACCTCACCAAAGGGGGGGACCCTTCTCGACTTTTTGGCCCGAAAAATTTATTTTTAAGATTTAGTCCAAAATGTGGTTTTTGACGTTTTTTAGGGTGAGAAACTCGAATATAAAGTCGGTTTTTCGATATAAAAATATTTTTTTCGACCTCACCAAAGGGGGGACCCTTGTCGATATTTTGGGTCAGAAAAAATTTATTTTTCGATTTAGTCCAAAATGTGGTTTTAGACATTTTTTAGGGTGAGGAACACGAATCTAAAGTCGGTTTTTGATATAAAAACATTTTTTTCGAACCCACCAAAGGGGGGACCCTCTTCGACGTTTTCTGTCCGAAAAATTTTATTTTTTGATTCACAAATTCAAAGTGTCAATTATGAATGTATAAAATTAGCATTTTATACTTACAAAAGCCTTGGGAGGGCAAATTTTACCGCCGTTGTATTAAATTCTCTTTACAAATTGTTTGTGGATTAAAAGCGATTTGGAAACAATCAAAAGGCGATCCAATTTTCCGTCCTTTTCCCTCAAATCCCGCCCCCATTATTGCGTTTCGAGTGGTTTCCGAACCGTCCAAACTGTGCGGTGGAGGGTTCCCCCGTTTTGACGTCGAAAATGGGATTTTGAACGGCTCCCCGTGAAATTTATGTGCGAATAATACTCGGAGGGGTCCTGGGGGCGTATACGCCCCGATAAATCTAAAACGGCACGAGACCTCCCCGGTTAATTCGCGGTTGAAAACCGTCCAAATTAATAAACGACTTCGAAAAAAGGCCTCGAGCGTTTATCAGTTTTATTGTCGACATCAGAAAACGGAGGTCGAACCTCAAAAGGGAGCTTGAACGGGGTTTAATTGCTTTTCATGAATAATGCAAACGGCCACATTAACGTTTTAACCCTATTTATTTTTTAATAAACCTTCATTTTTGCCCTATCAAAACCGCTTAAATTAACTAACAAGTGTCGAGCAGATTTTACGTACATAATAGTTCATTACGACGCAATTTTTCAAATGGGAATCCTTAGTTTTACACTTTCATCAGAAAAGTTTAATCCGGTTTTACACCTTTTGTCATTCAAAAAAGGTTTAATTCTGTTTATTTTAACACTTTTGCAGTCAAAACTCTTTCTGAAACGTATTTACCAACATGAAAAACGTCAAAAACCACATTTTGAGCTGAATCGAAAAATGAAAATTTTTAGGTCGAAAAATTAGAGAAGGGTCCCCCCTTTGGTGAGGTCGAGAAAAATGTTTATACATATATCGAAAAACCGACTTCAGATTCGTGTTTTTTGCCCTAAAAAACGTCTAAAAAAACATTTTGAGCTAAATCGAAATATAAAAATTTTTGGACCCAAAAAGTTGGATAGGGTCCCCCCTTTGGTGAGGTCGAAAAAAATATTTTTATATCGAAAAACCGACTTCAGATTCGGGTTCCTCACCCTAAAAAACGTCAAAAACCACATTTTGAGCTGAATCGAAAAATGAAAATTTTTAGGTCGAAAAATTAGAGAATGGTCCCCCCTTTGGTGAGGTCGAGAAAAATGTTTATATATCGAAAAACCGACTTCAGATTCGTGTTTTTTGCCCTAAAAAACGTCTAAAAAAATATTTTGAGCTAAATCGAAGTATAAAAATTTTTGGACCCAAAAAGTTGGATAGGGTCCCCCCTTTGGTGAGTTCGAAAAAAATATTTTTATATCGAAAAACCGACTTCAGATTCGGGTTCCTCACCCTAAAAAACGTCGAAAACCACATTTTGGGATAAATCAAAAAATAATGATTTTTGGTTTGAAAAAGTAGATAAGGGTCCCCCCTTTGGTGAGGCCGAAAAAAAATATTTTTATATCCGAAAACTGACTTCAGATTCGTGTTTCTCACCCTAAAAAACGTCAAATACCACATTTTTGGCCAATTTTTTTTTTATTTTTTATTTTTCAACTTTTTTTTGTCTGCTTCGGTCAAAATATCACTTCTAATCGGATTACAGGCCAGATTATCACGATTGAAATAAAACAAAGAAAAAGAGATCGGGGAAAAAAAATCTCCCCGTTTTCCGCAGGTTAATTGAGTCTCTGGGAAACCACTTAAAAGCGGGAGCCGTAATGCCTGGAGGGGGAAGGGGGTATATCACGCCTCGATTCACCCTGGGGGGGATCGAACGGGGGGAAATTTCCAGATGCGAAATCAATGCGTTTCCAACAATCCAAGAGGGGTTCGGAATGAAGGAAACTCAAGCATGTAATTGTATCAAATCCTTATTTGCCTCCCGGCCCTAAAACCCATTATTATCCACACCCAAAACTTGTTTTTACATTCAAAAAAAACCGATTTCTAATTTTCTATTATTAGGTAATTGTTTTTTTCCTTATTTTTCCATCCGAGGCGTCAAACCCTTGAACGGAAAAAAACCGCCGCATTGAAATCCTTCTTTCTCCCCAAAAAAGCCCAAATGGTTGTGAAAAAAAGGCCCGAGGACGGTCCGGGGTGGGGAAAAAGTCAATTGATATTCAGAGGGTTGAGTGCGATAGGTGTCAAGTGGGGTTTCTGATACGATCGGCTTCTCAATGGACTCTTTGGAAAAAGAGAAAAAAAAGGCCGAAAAAAAAAAAGCTCAAGAAAGGACCGCTCTCCCCCGTACCTATCAATGAGTTATATTTCCTGCCTTCCTCCTCGTAATTGTCACCTCAGTCCCCTTATAAATATCAACAAACAAGCGTCTAACGGGACGTCTGATTACAATAAAGGCCCTAAACGATTTTTTTTGTTTACCATTTTTTTCGTCAACCGAAAAACAACTATAAATGAATACAGTATCAAATATAATAAATGATTAAAATAAAAAGAATCAGGAATTTACATTTTGCACTTCCTTCAAAAAAGTTTAATCCGAATTATGAGTCGTTTTACACTTTTAACATTCAAAAAAGTTTAATCATTTTTATTTTGTTTTACACTCAAAAAAGTTTAATCTTTCATTTTAAATTAAAATCTCTTTTTTATCTTTATTTTAATGAAAAGAGGAAAAGAATCGATTTTTTGAAGCCTGAATCGTAAATTTTCAACTTTTTGAGTGGTTTTGAGCCTTTTTAACATTTTTGTATATTTCATACCGACAATCGAACTTATCTCTTTCACTGATAATCTCGACATCTGGAAAAATATTGACTCGCAATCCACATTTTGCGCGATCGGCGATTTATTAAAGATTTTTTTTTTATTATACATATATCGCGGTCTAGGTATATAAAAAAAAGTTGATTCAAAAAAACCGTTTTTCTTCTTTTAATTGCCACTTAAGATTTTGCTACAAATAAAAAGGGAAACAATGAAAAAAATGAAAAACTAAACGATTGATTGGTTTCAAGATTTATGTCTCAATTTATCGCGATTTTATTGTTTTGAACCTAAAAAAAAAAAGGTTATAAATGAAATCGTTAAATGCTTTTCCCATGGAAACAATTATTTAATTTCTATATTTTTAAAATGTTAAACTTTTTTTGCAGAGTAACCCTTATGGTTTAAAAGACACGACGACGACGGGCGATATGAGTCCTTGGGCAAGTGGGCTGCAACCTTCTTCGGGTTATTATCCTTACGACCCGACGTTAGCGGCTTACGGGTGAGTGAACAAACTTCATTCTTTTTTTCGAAAAGCGAAATTATTTTAGACAACAATTTCGTTTACGTTTTTGCGATTAAGTAATTCCTTCTTCAACTTCATATTGACGATGAAGTCCCATTATAGCCATATTTTGACGATAGGGAACCTCTATAAATATATTTTGACGATAGAGAACCTCTATAGCTATTTATTGACGATAGAAACCCTCTATAGCTATTTATTGACGATAGAGACCCTCTATAGCTATTTGTTGACGATAGAGACCCTCTATAGCTATTTGTTGACGATAGAGACCCTCTATAGCTATATATAGACGATAGAGACCCTCTATAGCTATATTTAGACGATAGAGACCCTCTATAGCTATTTATTGACGATAGAGACCCTCTATAGCTATTTATTGACGATAGAGACCCTCTATAGCTATTTATTGACGATAGAGACCCTCTATAGCTATATATTGACGATAGAGACCCTCTATAGCTATATATTGACAATAGAGACCTTCTATAGCTATATATTGACGATAGAGACCCTCTACTATAGCTATTTATTGACGGTAGAGACCCTCTATAGCTATATATTGACGATAGAGACCCTCTATAGCTATTTATTGACGATAGAGACCCTCTATAGCTATATATTGACGATAGAGACCCTCTATAGCTATTTATTGACGATAGAGACCCTCTATAGCTATTTATTGACGATAGAGACCCTCTATAGCTATATATTGACGATAGAGACCCTCTATAGCTCTTTATTGACGATAGAGACACTCTATAGCTATATATTGACTATAGTGACCTTCTATAGCTATATATTGACGATAGATACCCTCTACTATAGCTATTTATTGACGGTAGAGACCCTCTATAGCTATATATTGACGATAGAGACCCTCTATAGCTATATATTGACGATAGAGACCCTCTATAGCTATATATTGACGATAGAGACCCTCTATAGCTCTTTATTGACGATAGAGACACTATAGCTATATATTGACTATAGTGACCCTCTATAGCTATATATTGACGATAGAGACCCTCTGTAGCTATATATTGACGATAGAGACCCTCTATAGCTATATATTGACGATAGAGACCCTCTATAGCTATATATTGACGATAGAGACCCTCTATAGCTATTTATTGACGATAGAGACCCTCTATAGCTATTTATTGACGATAGAGACCCTCTATAGCTATATATAGACGATAGAGACCCTCTATAGCCATATTTTGACGATAGAGACCCTCTATAGCTATATATTGACGATAGAGACCCTCTATAGCCATATTTTGACTATAGAGACCCTCTATAGCTATATATTGATAATAGGGACCCTCTATAGCTATATATTGTCGATAGAGACCCTCTGTAGCTATATATTGACGATAGAGACCCTCTATAGCTATTTATTGACGATAGAGACTGTAGCGGTTGCTATTAAAAGACAGGTGTCTTTTCTAAAATAAAATATAATCAGTTGATATAAAAACGTAGATAAAGTAACTTAATTATTAAGCTTTACTGAATACAAAACTCTACTAGACCCTCTATAGCTATTTATGGACAATAGTGACCCTCTATAGCCATATTTTGACGATAGAGACCATCTATAGCCATATTTAGACTATAGAGACCCTCTATAGCTCTTTATTGACGATAGACACCCTCTACATCTATATTTTGACGATAGAGACCCTCTATAGCTATTTATTGACGACAGAGACCCTCTATAGCTATTTATTGACGATAGTGACCCTCTATAGCCATATTTTGACGATAGAGACCGTCTATAGCTCTTTATTGACGATAGAGACCCTCTATAGCTATTTATTGACGATAGAGACCCTCTATAGCCATATTTTGACTATAGAGACCCTCTATAGCTCTTTATTGACGATAGAGACCCTCTATAGCTATATTTTGACGATAGATACCCTATACTGCTATATTTGGAAAATAAAATCCCTCTATGAATTTTTTTTTTCTCTCATTCTGGAATTTTTGCTTTATTGTATCCAAACGTTGTTTACAAAAAATGACACCTCGATTGTCAGATATCAATTTTTGCGATTCGAAAAATTAACTTTTATGGTGTTAAAACTGTAACACATTAACGTAATTTTGGACGATAATGGATTTCGTACAGGACGTCAAAATGAGACGTCACAGGTTGGAAATTTGTCAGTTCTGATTATCGGTGTATAAACTCGTCTCTCGGCTTTTTTCTCTACCTCCCGGGTTCGCCATGTTTTCCCATTCCCCCAGCTAGTTACCCGTTCCACGATAAGAGGGGTTAGGTGTGAGGGTGTAACCACCTGTAATCGATATACTATTTGCATGGTGGGCGCACCCTCTTCCATCACAATGGTTACCCCCATTCTAACCCTTTTTCCACGCTTTTTTCCTGTCCCCTTTTTCCATTTTACGCTCCTCACCGTATAATCGAAACGTATAAAATTGGTAAAATCCATTTTTCCATAGAGTAGACCAGCTCATTATCTGCCAGATTTTTGACCTGACGAAAAAAAGTATCGAATAGAACCCCCCTTGGATTTTGGCAAGGAATCGATTTACATCAATAACTTTTAGATCCGACTTATAGGGTGCTCCAGAAATACCTTAACTTTGTTATTTCATATACAAAACCTATGTTTTGACGAAAGAACTCGATTCTATGCTCGATTTCCAGTAAATTTTACTTAAAACACTATTTCGATAGGACGACACGTTCCGGAGAAAAGTCCCACTTAACATGGACGCTGTAACTCCAGAACGCTTGGTCCTATCGAAAAAGTGTTTTAAGTAAAATTTACTGAAAATCGAACGTAAAATACATTTCCATCGTCAAAACATGGGGTTTGCATTTAAAATAATGAAGTTAGAGCGGTTCAGGAGCACCCTGTATGTCGCATCCAAAAGTTAGCGATACCAATCGTTTCTTTGTTAAAATTTAAGGGGGGTTTACTTGGATACTTTTTTTTGTTAGGTCAAAAGTCTGGCAGTTAATCGGCTCTAGGTGGCACTCCATGTAGATATGATAAATATTCGAATCAATAAGTATTCGTCCTTGTTTTACAAATTAAAAACCGTTTATGAAAAGGTCACGGTTTTCATATAGGCAGGACATCCTTTTACCTTTTTGAGACTTAAAAAAAAAAAACGACGCATATTTTTAATTAGAGACAATAAATCGTTAGTTTTGGCCTCGGTGTGGCCGAATAGGGACGAAAAAAAAATAAAAGAAGGAAAAAAAAAGGTTTTTTGACTTAAAAGGCTATCGGTTAATGAGCAAGTAATTGCATTAAACGCCAAGCGTGCTCCATTTTATCTTTTAGCGATCGCCCTCCCTCGCCCCTACGCTGTATTTGTCTCGTTAGGCGCTTATTATCTAAATTAAATGCGCATCTGATTCATCCCCCCTTAAAGCCTCTCATTTTAATTCAAGCCAACCTTTAATTACGGACCTGTTGAAAACCATATTTTGAGCAGAGTTTAAATTCTATCTTGAGAGACTGAAAATTCACAACAAGCTTTATGAAGGACATAAAAAGAATAAAAAACTCAAAAAATCCACTTAAGATCGTCTATAAGTAGACTAGATACACTTAAGATCGTCTATAAGTAGAATAGATACACTTAAGATCGTCTATAAGTAGAGTAGATACACTTAAGATCGTCTATAAGTAGAGTAGATACACTTAAGATCATCTATAAGTAGAATAGATACACTTAAGATCGTCTTTAAGTAGAGTAGATACACTTAAGATCGTCTATAAGTGGAATAGATACGCTTAAGATCGTCTATAAGTTGAGTAGGTACACTTAAGATCGTCTATAAGTAGAATAGATACACTTAAGATCTTCTATAAGTAGAATAGATACACTTAAGATCATCTATAAGTAGAATAGATACACTTAAGTCCATCTATAAGTAGAATAGATACACTTAAGATCGTCTATAAGTGGAATAGATACGCTTAAGATCGTCTATAAGTGGAATAGATACGCTTAAGATCGTCTATAAGTGGAATAGATACGCTTAAGATCGTCTATAAGTTTAGGTACACTTAAGATCGTCTATAAGTGGAATAGATACACTTAATATCGTCTACAAGTAGAGTAGATACGCCTAAGATCGTCTATAAGTTGAGTAGGTACACTTAAGATCGTCTATGAGTAGAATAGATACACTTGAGATCATCTATAAGTAGAATAGATACACTTAAGATCATCTATAAGTAGAATAGATACACTTAAGATCATCTATAAGTAGAATAGATACACTTAAGATCATCTATAAGTAGAATAGATACACTTAAGATCATCTATAAGTAAAATAGATACACTTAAGATCGTCTTTAAGTAGAGTAGATACACTTAAGATCGTCTATAAGTGGAATAGATACGCTTAAGATCGTCTATAAGTTGATTAGGTACACTTAAGATCGTCTATAAGTAGAATAGATACACTTAATATCGTCTATAAGTAGAGTAGATACACTTAAGATCGTCTATAAGTTGAGTAGATACACTTAAGATCGTCTATAAGTGGAATAGATACACTTAAGATCGTCTTTAAGTAGAGTAGATACACTTAAGATCGTCTATAAGTGGAATAGATACGCTTAAGATCGTCTATAAGTAGAATAGATACACTTAAGTCCATCTATAAGTAGAATAGATACACTTAAGATCGTCTATAAGTGAATAGATACACTTAAGATCGTCTATAAGTAGAATAGATACACTTAAGATCGTCTATAAGTGGAATAGATACACTTAAGATCGTCTATAAGTGAATAGATACACTTAAGATCGTCTATAAGTAGAATAGATACACTTAAGATCGTCTATAAGTGGAATAGATACGCTTAAGATCGTCTATAAGTGGAATAGATACACTTAAGATCGTCTTTAAGTAGAGTAGATACACTTAAGATCGTCTTTAAGTAGAGTAGATACACTTAAGATCGTCTATAAGTGGAATAGATACGCTTAAGATCGTCTATAAGTAGAATAGATACACTTAAGTCCATCTATAAGTAGAATAGATACACTTAAGATCGTCTATAAGTGGAATAGATACGCTTAAGATCGTCTATAAGTGGAATAGATACGCTTAAGATCGTCTATAAGTGGAATAGATACGCTTAAGATCGTCTATAAGTTTAGGTACACTTAAGATCGTCTACAAGTAGAGTAGATACGCTTAAGATCGTCTATAAGTTGAGTAGGTACACTTAAGATAGTCTATAAGTAGAATAGATACACTTAATATCATCTATAAGTAGAATAGATACACTTAAGATAATCTATTAGTAGAATAGATACACTTAAGATCATCTATAAGTAGAATAGATACACTTAAGATCATCTATAAGTAAAATAGATACACTTAAGATCGTCTTTAAGTAGAGTAGATACACTTAATATCTTCTATAAGTGGAATAGATACGCTTAAGATCGTCTATAAGTAGAATAGATAAACTTAAAATCGTCTATAAGTAGAATAGATACACTTAAGATCGTCAATAAATCGAATATGTAGATACTCTTAGTATCGTCCAGTTAGGTCTTATTAGTTATAGTCGAACTAAAGTGTATCTATTCTACTTATAGACGATCTTAGTTGTATCTATATCATAACCACCTGGAAACAATAAAAAGTTACTGACATTTAATTATATTTTTGCTTCGTAGGTTAAATTAGTTCTTAATTAGGTGTTGCATTATTCACCAAGGTCCTTTTCCCTTTAATTGAATAATGGATAAAAATGAATCCCCGAGCAAGGCAGTAAAAGTTAAGGGAAAAAAAAATGTTAACGATTTCTGTCCCTGCCACTTTGATAAACATTAATGAGCTGAATAAAAAGACGCAAAACAGGTTTCAGATTTTGGACCTATTGAGCCAAATTGGAGCATAAATGAACGTTGAACAATAGTTTACGAGCGGAATAAATTTTTTTTTAACTCTCGTGACTATTTGACGTTTTCCTGGTCAATATTTGCATACGAAACGTACAAGAGAGAGAAAGAAAAAAGGTTTTTATGCTGGAATCCGCACGTAACGAGTGTGTAAACTGTTAAAAGTTATTAGAAAAATTAAACTTTACGTGTTTTGAGGCGTTTTCGGGTTGATGGCGTGCGGTAAAAGTGTACTCGCCCTTGTTTGAAACATTGACAAAGATCTGAATGATAAATGAGAGTTTTAATATTAAAACGTGATAACTATTGAACTGTTTAATAGTGACGTTGGGGTGGAAAGCGTGCTAAATCATAAATATTGGATAATGCATCGGGAGACGGACCCCCTTTGGTTATAAACTAAGTGGCGGCATGTGAGAGGGTTGGTGTGACGGCTAAGTGACTCGGGTAATCACCACTGTGAGGGAACGAAAGCTAGAAAGGGGGGGGAGGGGTTGAGCTTTAAAAGGGTGACGGGGGGAGAGATTTAAGAGGGGTTCACGGCGTCTAAAGTGGTCACCCGAGTGCCTCCTGGGGCCGGCGGGAGTCGTCCCACACACGAAGGATGCCTCACGGGACCCCCCTTCTCCCCCGACCGGCAACTCATGAATTTTACATCGAGGCGCCTTTCGGACACGAGGAGATTCACACCTCGAGAAAAAGACCTCCTTTTGTAAGCAAACACGATTCTACGACCTAATACGGAATTCCCGACACCTCGTTTTCCGGAAAAATCCCTTTTTCGAACCGCATAATTTGACGCAATCACGATTTCACCCAAACCCTTCTGTTATTCCATCATTTTCATATCCCTGAACATATAAAACCATCCTCCATCCTCACTAATCCACTCATATTCTTTGCCAAAAGGATGGTTTAGTTTTGAAGAGAAAACCTGGAAGCTCCCCCTACTTGTTGAGAGATGCCTCATTTCTTTCCTTCTCACGAAAAATGGGTGATTGAGGGGAAAAAATTGTTTTGATTTGTTTGTAAAAGAAGGGCATTGATAGAGCCCTTCTATTTGTTTCTCGCCGCATGGAAGACATCAATAATGGATCGACCCCCGAAGCCTTTAGGATCGATCCTTGTCGCCATGGCGACATGACAAGACGCCACCCTTTTCCGCCCCAGGTGCTTCTCTCGAAGGCGCATACATTTAAAAAGCGAAGGGAAACACTTACATGCGTCATCTCTTAAGCAACTGGAGGCTCAAAAAGACTCATTTTTACAGTTTGGAAATATCAACTTGAAATTTTCAGGGTGTTGTCTGATCTAATGAGGGAAAAGAATCAGTCCTCATGAAGCTGAGGAAACGTTATACTGCAATGGTATCTACTTCTGTCGTTAGATACACATTGTAATGGACTTTCTGTCGTATAGATACTTGCCTTTCTTAGCAATCCCCTTTCTGTCGTTTAGATATCCTTTGTAATGACTTTCCTGTAGTATAGATATCCTTTAGAAATGTCTAGGTTGCCTTTCAGATAGCCTTTCTGTAGTATAGATACCCTTTGTAGTGGTTTTCGGCCGTATAGATACCCTTTGTAATAGTTTAATGTCGAATAGATATCCTTTTAATCGTCTTTCTTTCGTATCGATACCCTTTGCTGTCGTATAGATATCCTTTGTTATGGCGTTCCTGTTGTATAGATATCCTTTTAATCGTCTTTCTGTGGTATAGATACCCTTTGTAATAGTTTTATGTCGTATAGATATCCTTATTAATAGGTTTCTATTGTATAGATACCTTTCGTAATGGCTTTCTGTTGTACAGATACCTTTTGTAATGGCTTTCTGTTGTACAGATACCTTTTGTAATGGCTTTCTGTTGTATAGATACCTTTTTCAACGGCTTTCTGTTGTATAGATACCTTTTGTAATGGCTTTCTGTTGTATAGATACCTTTTTCAACGGCTTTCTGTTGTATAGATACCTTTTTTAATGGCTTTCTGTTGTATAGATACCTTTTTCAACGGCTTTCTGTTGTATAGATACCTTTTGGTAATGGATTTCCGTTGTTATAGATACCTTGTATGCTTTCCGTTTGTATCGGGAGCACCTTCGTAATGCATTTGCGACCGTATAGATACCTTTTGTGCTTTCCGTTTTATATATACCTTTTGACATGGCTTCCCGTTGTATAGATACCTTTTGTGCTTCCCGTTGTATAGATACTTTTGTGCTCCGTTGTACTAGAATGACACTTTTTGCTTCCGTTGTATAGAATACCTGTGCTTCCCGTTGTATAGATACCTTTTGTTGCTTCCGTTGTATCGATACCTTTTGTGCTTCCCGTTGTATACGAGACCTCTTTTGGTGCTTCCCGTTGTATAGATGTACCTTGTGTGCTTCCGTTGTGTATAGATACCTTTTGTGCTTTCCCGTTGTATCGATACCTTTTGTGCTTCCCGTGGTATAGATACTTTGTGCTCTTCCCGGTGTAATTAGATACCTTTTGTGCTTCCCGTTGTACTAGATAACCTTTTGTGCTTCACGTTGTATAGATACCTTTTGTGCTTCCCGTTGTATAGATACCTGTGTGCTCCGTGTATAGCATACCCTTTTGTGCTTCCGTTGTACGATACCTTTTGTGGCTCCGTGTATAGATACCTTTGTGCTTCCCGTTGTAGAGATACCTTTTGTGCTTCCCCGTTGTATAGATACCTTTGTGCTCTCCCGATTGTACTAGATACCTTTTGTGCTTCCCGTGTATAGATACCTTTGTGCTTCCCGTCGTATAGATGCCTTTGTGTGTGCTCTGTTGTATAGACTTACCTTTGGTGCTTCCCGTTGTATAGATACCTTTGTTGCTGCACTTCCCACGTTGTATAGAGTTACCTTTGTGCTTCCCGTTGTATAGATACCTTTGTGCTTGCCACGTATGTGGATAGATACCTTTTGTGACTTCCCGTTGTCTAGCTACCTTTTGTGCGGAAGTTTGTAGAGATACCTTTGTGCTTCCCGTTGTATAGGACTTACCTTTGTGCTTCTCCGCTTGTATAGATTACCTTTGTTAGGCTTCCCGTTGTATAGATACCTGTTTGTGCTTCGTTGTCATAGATACCCTTTTGATTGCTTTCCCGTTGTATCGAGACCTTTTGGCTTCCCGTTGTATAGAAGTACCTTTGTGCTGTCCACGTTGTATAGATCCTTTTGTGCTCTCCGTGGTTATAGATACCTTTGTGCGTTCCACGTGTGATAGATACCTTTTGTGCTGTCCCGTTGTATAGATACCTTTTGTGCTTGTCACAGGGTTTTGTATAGATACCTTTGTGCTCCCGTTTGTATAGATCAAACATGTGGCTTCCCCGTTGTATAGATACCTTTGTGCTTCCCGTTGTATAGATACTTTTGTGCTTCCGTTGCTATAGATACCTTTTTGTGCTTCCGGTGTTTGTATAGATACCTTGTGTGGCTTCCCGCGTTGTCTATAGATCCCTTTGTGCTTCCCGTTGTATAGATACCTTTTGTGCTTCCCGTTGTATAGATACCTTGTGTGGGCTTTCCCGTTGTATAGATACTTTTGTGCTTCCCCGTTGTATAGATACCTTTTGTGGATTCCCGTTCCCTATAGATACCTTTGTGCTTTTTCCGTGTATAGATACCTTTTTGCTGCTTCCCGTTTGTTATAGATACCTTTGGCTCCCGTGTTATAGATTACCTTTGTGCTTCCCGTTGTATAGATACCTTTTGTGCTTCCCGTTGTATAGATACCTTTTGTGCTTCCCGTTGTATAGATACCTTTTGTGCTTCCCGTTGTATAGATACCTTTTGTGCTTCCCGTTGTATAGATACCTTTTGTGCTTCCCGTTGTATAGATACCTTTTGTAATGGCTTTCTGTCGTATAGATACCTTTGTAATGACCTTCCTGTCGTATAGATACCTTCACTAATGGCTTTCTTGTATAGATACCTTTTGTATGTTTCCGTGTATAGATACCTTTGTATGGCTTCCGTTGTATAGATACCTTTTGTCATGGCTTTCCGTTGTATAGATACCTTTTGTCATGGCTTTCCGTTGTATAGATACCTTTTGTCATGTCTTTCCGTTGTATAGATACCTTTTGTGCTTTCCGTTGTATAGATACCTTTTGTGCTTCCCGTTGTATAGATACCTTTTGTAATGGATTTCCGTTGTATAGATACCTTTTGTAATGGATTTCCGTTGTATAGATACCTTTTGTAATGGATTTCCGTTGTATAGATACCTTTTGTAATGGCTTTCCGTTGTATAGATACCTTTTGTAATGGATTTCCGTTGTATAGATACCTTTTGTAATGGATTTCCGTTGTATAGATACCTTTTGTAATGGATTTACGTTGTATAGATACCTTTTGTAATGGATTTCCGTTGTATAGACACCTTTTGTAATGGATTTCCGTTGTATAGATACCTTTTGTAATGGATTTCCGTTGTATAGATACCCTTGATAATGGCTTTCTTTCATATAGATACCCTTCGTAATCGTTTACTGTCTTATAGATATCCTTTGTTATGGCATTCCAGTTTTATAGATATCCTTGTAATCCCCACTCTTTCGTATAGATATCCTTCGTAATGACCTTCCTGTCGTATAGATATCCCTTATATGTAATCACGTTTCTTACTTACAGATACCCTTTGCAATGGCCATTCTGTCGTATAGATATCCTTATACTCTCCTTTCTGTCGTGTAGATACTTTCTTCGCAATCCCCTTTCTGTCGTATATAGATATCTTTTGCAATGGCCTTCCTGTAGTATAGATACCCTTTGTAATGAAAATTCTGTCGTATAGATATCCTTATATTCGCCATTCTGTCCTATTGAAATAATTTGTAGGTAATCTCCTTTGTGTCTTCTATAGAAAACTAAACAAAAGGAATTAAAGACAATAAAGGAGGTAATTTTATGGTTATCAGGTTAAATTTTCTCATTTTTCGTAAATGCAGTTTAATTAATTTTGTATTAATTTTTTAATAAGTGATAATTATTGTGAATGAAGGCTTAATTGAGTTCGTGAGAGTCCGGGGGAATGATATTAGGTTTAATTTGTGGTTTAATTAATTTTTTCGTGGTTGTCGTGTAGGAGGGCGATTAATGTCTTGTAACATCGCCATGTTTCGAGTATGTCAGTCGGAAGACTGCGCGCAAGACAAAATGGTCCTCGTGTATTGATTGCAAGGGTTGCCGAGAGACAACAGTACAGGCGGAAGTCGGGGGTAGAAGTGGGAGCGTCGAGGAGGGGTGGGGAGGTAGTTGCGGGAGGGGGGGAAACCACCCTTATCCTTTAATAAACATCCACCCCCGCCTCCTTTCCTTTTCAACTCGCACAAGAGTAGGGGGTGCGCCGCCCCCCTTTCCAACTTTAATAAGCCAAGGCTTTCCCACCCCCCCGAGTCCTAAACCACTCTCCTACAATCTCACAAACCTCCCCGCCCCCCTTCCCTTTCGAAACAACCACCCTCTCACCCCCCTTTTATCCCGAAAACCCATTTTCCTTCTATCTTTACTACATTTCCCAGTAATCCAACAAGTACTGGAAACTTATAAGATGTCCGACACGGTTATTAAACCTTCAAAATTAGATATTTTATCGATTTTCATGTAATTATTGAAAGCGAATAAATCATCATTCTACGAACACGCGGGCTACGATTTCTGTGTATTTATGCGCAATATAGAGCATCTTTTTTCCTTCAGATACACTATTGGGTGCCCTTGTTATCGTATAGATACACTAGAGATCTTTTGGTCGTATAGATACACTAGAGATCTTTTGGTCGTATAGATACACTAGAGATCTTTTGGTCGTGTAGATACGCTGTGGAACGTCCTTTTGTCGTATAGATACACTATGGAACGTCCTTTTGTCGCATAGATACACTATGGAACGTCCTTTTGTCGTATAGATACACTATGGAACGTCCTTTTGTCGTATAGATACACTATGGAACGTCCTTTTGTCGTATAGATACACTGTGGAACGTCCTTTTGTCGTATAGATACACTGTGGAACGTCCTTTTGTCGTATAGATACACTATGGAACGTCCTTTTGTCGTATAGATACACTATGGAACGTCCTTTTGTCGTATAGATACACTATGGAACGTCCTTTTGTCGTATAGATACACTATGGAACGTCCTTTTGTCGTATAGATACACTATGGAACGTCCTTTTGTCGTATAGATACACTATGGAACGTCCTTTTGTCGTATAGATACACTGTGGAACGTCCTTTTGTCGTATAGATACACTGTGGAACGTCCTTTTGTCGTATAGATACACTATGGAACGTCCTTTTGTCGTATAGATACACTATGGAACGTCCTTTTGTCGTATAGATACACTGTGGAACGTCCTTTTGTCGTATAGATACACTGTGGAACGTCCTTTTGTCGTATAGATACACTATGGAACGTCCTTTTGTCGTATAGATACACTGTGGAACGTCCTTTTGTCGTATAGATACACTGTGGAACGTCCTTTTGTCGTATAGATACACTGTGGAACGTCCTTTTGTCGTATAGATACACTGTGGAACGTCCTTTTGTCGTATAGATACACTGTGGAACGTCCTTTTGTCGTATAGATACACTGTGGAACGTCCTTTTGTCGTATAGATACACTATGGAACGTCCTTTTGTCGTATAGATACACTATGGAACGTCCTTTTGTCGTATAGATACACTATGGAACGTCCTTTTGTCGTATAGATACACTGTGGAACGTCCTTTTGTCGTATAGATACACGTTGAAAACCCTCTTTGTCGTATAGATACACGTTATGAACCCTCTTTATCGCATAGATACTCGCTATAAACCCTCTTCGTCGTATAGATACACGTCATAAACCCTCTTTATCGCATAGATACACGTACAAAACCCTCTTTGTCGTATAGATACACGTTAAAAACCCTCTTTGTCGTATAGATACACGTTATAAACCCTCTTTGTCGTATAGATACACGTTAAAAACCCTCTTTGTCGTATAGATACACGTTATAAACCCTCTTTGTCGTATAGATACACAATTCCTTTTTGTCTATTCAAACGTTGAATAATATTGTACTAAGTTGGAATCGAGAGGTGGGTAAATAATTAACGTTGTGCGATAATGGAGATCGTACAAAAGCCCTCGTGTAAAAAACACCCCGCCATCGCAAAACTCCTTCTTCTGCAGCCGGAAAAAGATATGATATCAACTTTCCCGCCCGCCGATGTGCGAGAGGTCGGTATGATTTAGAGAAAGAGGAGAGATGAAGCGCCCTTGCTCCCATTTTCAAAGCTCCCCTTGGCGGCATCGCGAAATACTTGTTTACAGGGTGCATTAGATGGGTAGCTATGCAAATACCTTGATCAGTGATTACTGGTTAGGATTGTGGAACTATTGAATGAAAATACATCATTGGAAGAGGAAAACAGTAAGTTGAATTTTTCACGACTGGTTTTGAAGGTTTCATATGCTGAACAACTAACTTTTTGTACATTTGTAACTTTTGCACTTTTTGTACTAACTTTGTAAGTGCAATTTCTGTTAAGACGTTAACGTTAGTTCTGGGTAACTTAAGTTAGGAGACGGATGGCAAATGCTCAGGAGCATCTCCTTGCTCAGTAATCACTATTCAGGTGTTATCGTATTTAAAAAGTAATAGTGGAGGAAACCTGCATAAACCATGATAATTGAATTTAAGAATTATGTTATCGATCAATCTGAAAGACTTACTACAGATGCATTATGTGCAGAGGTAACTGATTTCCCTGATAAAAAGTATTTCGCGATGCCGCCAAGGGGAGCTTTGAAAATGGGAGCAAGGGCGCTTCATCTCTCCTCTTTCTCTAAATCATACCGACCTCTCGCACATCGGCGGGCGGGAAAGTTGATATCATATCTTTTTCCGGCTGAAGAAGAAGGAGTTTTGCGAGGCGGGGTGTTTTTTACACGGAGGGTTTTTGTACGGATATCACATCTTTTTGTAGTTGAAATTGTAGTTGACTTGGAACGTCCATAAGCAAGAATAGTAACATGTTGTGCTATAATTAAGCTAACTTGAGTAGCATTTAGCAAGACAGAACTGTACGTTCTCACCTACATTTTTGTTAAATTATCGGTAGGTATAGCAGCAACGCTGCAATAAAAATGTTATATTGATTGATTTTTTAAAAAAATGTTTTTCCTCTTAGTAGGTCTCACTGTACAGTCCTGTCCAGTATCCAGGATCACCATCGCGGAGGTAGCCACGCAGCGATCCCCCCGTCTGCCCTGGTACAATATGAGCCAGAAAATTGAACTATTGTACATATTGTAATTGAAATGTAATTATGTTAAATTTATAATGATATATGAAGGTAATAACATATTGAAGCAGAGCAGGCGGGTAAAAGTAGCGGCTTAATATAGCACAGCATTGTCAGAGTACATTTTAGTTTTTTTTTGGTTCGGCGGATTTTTTAGGATCTTGACAGATTTTTTACGTTCTGGATTTTCAGAGTAGGTACCTTCGTTTTTCGACAGATTTTTTACGTTCTGGATTTTCAGAGTAGGTACCTTCGTTTTTCGACAGATTTTTTACGTTCTGGATTTTCAGAGTAGGTACCTTCGTTTTTCGACAGATTTTTTACGTTCTGGATTTTCAGAGTAGGTACCTTCGTTTTTCGACAGATTTTTTACGTTCTGGATTTTCAGAGTACCTTCGTTTTTGGACAAATTTTTTACGTTCTGGATTTTGTATTATACTAAAATTATAAGTTATAACTATTTATCTGTTAGATTTTTTGAAGAATCAAGACATAAATATCTTTACTTCCTTGGGGCCAACGTTTTTCACTAATAACGCTATCGTTCGCACATACCCATTTTGTACCACTTTTTAAGTAGCTAACGTAGTGACCATTGTTAATAGTTTCACCATAGTGAAATATAGCGGATGTTGGGGAATATGTGGCTCCGGCAATATTTAATTTACTCGAAGGTACTTGGTTTATCCTACATCCTGAGACTTTGTTCAGCTCATTATCGAATAAAAGAAATTGCAATATGAGGTATTCCGGAGCAGCGGTTATATTATTTTTTCGACGGACACGACCTACAACGTTACAATTTTTCACTGAAATCCTTCTATGTGAGTTTCCCAACGCCCTAAATACTCATTGATCATAATCGTTAGGTTGCTTTTGGAGTTTGAATTAATGGGTACCCTAATTACTAAGTCCATTTCTTCGTTAGACCATGTCTCATTGCAGTTTTCGCAATTCGAAATATGCCTTGTTGTAAAACTAAACAAGCTTTTGATGCCTTCATACTTGTACAACAAGAATTCTAAAAATTGAATCGCGTCTTGTTGTCTTTTGCAAGCAACCTGAAATTGATTTTTTTGGATTCAGCTATGCGTTAAATCTTTCAGCGGTTTAAATCTTTGTTTAAATCTTTCAGCGGGTTAAATCTTTGTTTAAATTTGGGTGGTTTGGGTGTTTTTGGTGATTTGGGTGTTTTTGGTCATTTGGGTGGTTTGGGTGTTTTTGGTCATTTGGGTGGTTTGGGTGTTTTTGGTGATTTGGGTGGTTTGGTGTTTTTGGTGATTTGGGTGTTTTTGGTAATTTGGGTGGTTTGGGTGTTTTTTGTGATTCGGGTGTTTTTGGTCATTTGGGTGGTTTGGGTGTTTTTGGTGATTTGGGTGTTTTTGGTAATTTGGGTGGTTTGGGTGGTTTGGTGTTTTTGGTGATTTGGGTGTTTTTGGTCATTTGGGTGGTTTGGCTGTTTTTGGTGATTTGGGTGGTTGATGTTTTTGGTGATTTGGGTGTTTTGGTAATTTGGGTGGTTTGGGTGTTTTTGTGATTTGGGTGTTTTTGGTCATTTGGGTGGTTTGGGTGTTTTTGGTGATTTGGGTGTTTTTGGTAATTTGGGTGGTTTGGGGTGTGTTTTTTGGTGATTTGGGTGTTTTTGGTAATTTGGGTGGTTTGGGTGTTTTTGGTAATTTGGGTGGTTTGGGTGTTTTTGGTGATTTGGGGTGGTTTGGGTGTTTTTGGTGATTTGGGTGTTTTTGGTGATTTGGGTGTTTTTGGTGACTTGGGTGGTTTGGGTGTTTTTGGTGATTTGGGTGGTTTGGTGTTTTTGGTGATTTGGGTGTTTTTGGTAATTTGGGTGGTTTGGGTGTTTTTGTGATTTGGGTGTTTTTGGTCATTTGGGTGGTTTGGGATGTTTTTGGTGATTTGGGTGTTTTTGGTAATTTGGGTGGTTTGGGTGGTTGGTGTTTTTGGTGATTTGGGTGTTTTTGGTAATTTGGGTGGTTTGGGTGTTTTTGGTAATTTGGGTGGTTTGGGTGTTTTTGGTGTTTTGGGTGGTTTGGGTGTTTTGGGTGTTTGGGTGTTTTTGGTGATTTGGGTGATTTGGGTGTTTTTGGTGACTTGGGTGGTTTGGGTGTTTTTGGTGATTTGGGTGGTTTGGGTGTTTTTGGTGATTTGGGTGTTTTGGTATTTGGGTGATTTGGGTGTTTTTGGTGGTTTGGGGTGTTTTTGGTGATTTGGGGGTTTTTGGAATTTGGGGTTTGGTTTTG
>JAGWEN010000343.1:7500-32509 GCA_018703685.1 Orius laevigatus | reverse complement strand
TGGTAATAACTCGTCATAAAGCGGTAGAGGGTTTTTTTTTTAGTTTTATTATTCACGTGACGATACGTGGGAGATAAGGGGAAAAAAAAGTTCCGTCCATAAACAATGTTAGGAGTCATTAATCGGAGAGACAAATGGTGGTTGGTATGTTTTTGTCAACCATCTGCCTTCGGGCGGGGTTGACTTACGAGCGCCAAGCATGAAACCTCCTTTTCTCTCCTTTTTACCTTCTCTTTCTCTCTCTTTTTATCCTTAGGACATCAATGAGTGGAACCGGAGAACTCCTCGATACAATTGGAGCTTAACGGCTGATTGAGTCGATTTATCCGAAGCGACTAAACTCCCCTCCCGAGCCTTTTCCATCGAAATGCCAAGGTGAACTTATCGCGGGAACGTGAATTAAGATTCAGTTGCGTTATATCGTTGAACTTTAAATTAAAGTGTGATTTTGAAATGTTTACCCACGAGGATTTATCGATTCAAAGTAATTCGACGATAAAAAAAACATCATTGATTTCATCCTATTGAAAGGAAAATTCGAAAAAAGGACTCCAGAATCGTTTTTATCGCCCTGAAAAACGTCAAAATCCAAAGTTTGGGTCGAATCAAAAAATAAAAATTTTCAAGTCGAAAAAGTAGGGAAGGGTCCCCCCTTTGGTGAGGTCGAAAAATATATTTTTATATGCAAAAACCGACTTCAGATTCGTGTTCCTCACCCTAAAAAACGTCTGAAACCAATTTTTGGGGCTAATCAAAAAATATAAATTTTTTGGTCAAAAAAATAGAGAAGGGTCCCCCCTTTGGTGAGGTCGAAAAAAATATTTTTATATCCAAAAACCGACTTCAGATTCGTGTTCCTCACCCTAAAAAACGTCTAAAACCGCATTTTGGGGCTAATCAAAAAATATAAATTTTTCGGACCCAAAAAGTAGATAAGGGTCCCCCCTTTGGTGAGGTTGAAATAAATATTTTTATATCGAAAAACCGACTTCAGATTCGTGTTCCTCACCCCAAAAACAGTCTGAAACTACATTTTGGGGCAAATCAAAAAATAAAATTTATAAGTCGGTTTTTTCGATATAAAAATATTTTTTTCGACCTCACCAAAGGGGGGACCCTTCTCCACTTTTCCGACCAAAAAATTTATATTATTTGATTTAGCCAAAAAAGTGGTTTTAGACTGATTTTAGGGTGAGAAACACGAATCTGAAGTCGGTTTTTCGATATAAAAATATTTTTTTCGATCTCACCAAACCTTTAAGGTCAAATCATATGTTTCAATAGGGCTCAAAAAAGCACACAATGAGCAAAACATTGTTTTTTCTAGTATTTTCAATTTTAGTTTATTGCGAAGATGGAGAGAAGGGTTTTCGAAGGGTCACCGAATTCGAAGATTTCTACCGAGATGCCGTCGTAAAGATCCAAGTTTCCGTTTTAAAACTGGAAGAAAAAGTCGTTCCGATAGACATGGATCATTGTTTCGGAGGTTTCATAAGCAAAAAGCACGTTTTGACCAGCGGAAGATGCATTGGAACTTATGAAAAACTCGAAAACACGACAGAATACGAAATTTACAAATTCACTCCTTATGAAATCGCACGTTTTTCTCTCAGATCTTCCAACCCACGTTTCTCAGGTGTCATTTTCAAAGTCGAAAAATTGTTCATCCACGATTTCTTCGCTATAAGCACCTATAACGATGATACCTACATAGACCTTTGGAATTTTGCTATAGTCGCATCACGCACAGTTCGACTCTCACGGTTCGATGTTCCCGCAAATCGAGTGCAAATTCCATGATCCAAGTTGCGTGCTGACTGACATATCTCGAGGGAAGCGCCAAAAAACGCTGTTTCGAGCCTGATTATTGGATGTCCACCCCGACCCCTCTCCCTCGGCACTAGGGATATGTATCCCCTCGCGATATAGGATGCGAGAATGAACTTTTTCTGAACGTAGCGAAAAATGGTGTTCGATGTATGAGGCTTAGTTATAAAGGACCGACCAGGTTTTCAGGATCTCCGATCACTTGTAAGGGAACTATCATCGGTGTCTATTCCGTACATAAAGATAAAATGATACTATGGACTTCTCTAAGAAATGAACTGTCTTTGAAATTTATACGTAAAGTGTTACTGTAGATTTAATAAAACAAATGGTAAAACAATGAACTATAACTCCCAATGATTCAGTACCCCACACTTACCCCCCACTGCAAACCCCCCCGTTTAACCCACACTTTCAACGCCCCAAAATCGGGATGTTTTTTTCCAGATCCACACCACGATAAGGGTGACGCTAGTAAGTCAAAAAAATATTTTATATCCCCGAAAAACGACTCAGATTCGTGTTCCCACCATAAAAAACGTCTAACCACATTTTGGGCCAAATAAAAAATAATAATTTTTCGGTTTGAAAAAGTTAGAGAAGGGTCCCCCCATTCGGTAAAGTCGAAAAAAATAATTTATATCGAAAACGACTCAGATCTCGTGTTTCCACCCTAAAAAACAGTCTAAACCACATTTTTGGGCTAAATTCAAAAATAAATTTTTCGGTCGAAAAGTGGAGTAAGGGTCCCCCCTTTGGTATGGTCGAAAAAAATTATGTTTATATCGAGAAAACCGACTTCGATTCGTGGTTTCCACCTCACACGTCTAAAACACACATTTTTGTGCTGGGATCACAAAAATTGAAATTTATTCGTGCGTCAGAAAAAGTGAGTAGGGTCCCCCTCTTTGCGTGAGGTCGGGAAAAATATTGTTTATATCGAAAAAGCGACTTTCTCAGATTCGTGTCGTGTTTTCACCCTAAAACACACTAGCTAAAACCACATTTTGGGCAAATCCAAAATACAAATTTTTGGGCCGAAAAAGTGGATAAGGGTTCCCTCCTTCTGGATATGGTCGAAAAAATATTTTTATTCGAAAACCGACAGTCAGATGCGTAGGTCTCTCACCTCCACAGTCATAAAACACATTTGCGCACTGAGTTTCATGCAAAATTCGCAAATTTTCGGTCCAGAAAAGTCGACATGGGTTCTTTCGGTGAGCGTCGATTAAATTTGTTATATCGAAAAATATATCACCACTTCAATGAACTTTTTCGTGTGTTCTCACCCTAAAAACTGTCTAAAACCACCTTTTGAGCTGGGCAAAGATCACGCAAAATGCAAATTTTTCGGACCCAGAAAAGTCGATAAAAGGTCTTTGGTGAGGTCGAAAAACGTCGCTTCGTGATGTCGAAAAAAATATTTTTGATATCGAAAGAATCGATGTCAACCGAGTTATTATGTTATGAACAATTGTTTATGATGTTAACAAATTTTAGTCTGTGCAATACTTTATGTATAACGTTCAATGATAGTTCATTTTTTGAAGGAAGCCATACAAGCAGCAATCTTTTTTTAGATACAGCGAAAGAGACCGATCGATTGCTGTTAGCTACAAGCGACCGAAAGAACTGCCTGAAAACTGGTAGCTCCTTTCTTAGATGAACGTAGACACATCGGATACCATTATCTCCGCTGCTTTACTTTCAAGTCTTCACGCATATCTAATATCGTGTATCGAGTAACAAAAAATCTTCGGCTAGGCATTTCGTCGGTGGGGTTTCCGCCGTAGCATCAATCTCGAACGATTCCTTATTATTGATAGTCATCACGCAATCTTGATATGGAAGTTTCATCGATTTAGGAACATGGAAAACTTGAACGGGAACTATATTCGATTTTAGTTTCAAAATTCCCAAATCGTAAATGAAGGTATCATCGTTGAAGGTGCTTATGGCGAAGTAATCGTGGATGAACAACTTTTCGACTTCCAAAATGGAACTTGAGTGCTCCGGTTTGGTAGATCTGAGGGTGAATCTTGAAGTTTCAAAAGGAGTGAATTTATAAATTTCGTATTTGGACGTTTTTTCGAGTCTTTCATAAGTTCCGATGCATCTTCCGCTGGTCAAAACGTGCATTTTACTTATGAAACCTCCAAAACAATGATCCATGTCTCTTTTTACGAGTCCTTCTTCCAATTTGAGAACTTTGATTTCGATCTGCACGGTTGCATCTTTGTAGAAATCTTCGAAATCGATGACATATTGATAATCATCTTTTCCATCCTCACAATGAAGTAAACAAAAAATTACTATAAAAAACAATATTTTTCTCATTTTTGTTAGTTTTTTAAGCGCTAATAAAACACATGATTTTCTGAAAACCAAGATCCTCCAGGTAACATCGAAAAAAATATTTTTAAATATAAAAACCGACTTCAGATTCGTGTTCCTTACCCTTAAAAACGTCAAAAACCACATTTTGGGCTGAATCAAAAAATAAATTTTCGGACCCAAAACGTCGACAAGGGTCCCCCCTTTGGTGAGGTCGAAAAAAATATTTTTATATCGAAAAACCGACTTCAGATTCGTGTTCTCACCCTAAAAACGTCTAAAACCACATTTTGGCTAATATTTTTCGGTCGAAAGTCCCCCTTTGGTCTGGTCGATCGAAAAAACCACTTCAAATCGGGTTTCTCCCTAAAACGTCAAAAACCACTTTTGGCTAAATCGAAAAATAGTCGTCCGAAAATGGAGAAGGGTCCCCCCTTTGGTGAGGTCGAAAAAAATATTTTTATATCGAAAAACCGACTTCAGATTCGTCTTTCTCACTCTAAAACCAGTCTAAAACCACTTTTTTGTCTAAATCAAAAAATAAAAGTTTTTCGGTCGGAAAAGTCGACAAGGGTCCCCCCTTTGGTGAGGTCGAAAAAAATATTTTTATATCGAAAAACCGACTTCAAATTCGTGTTTCTCACCCTAAAAACAGTCTAAAACCACATTTTGGGCTAAATCAAAAAATCAAAATTTTCGGTCAAAAAGTGGAGAAGGGTCCCCCCTTTGGTGAGGTCGAAAAAAATATTTTTATATCGAAAAACCGACTTCAGATTCGTGTTTCTCACCCTAAAAACAGTCTAAAACCACTTTTTTGGCTAAATCAAAAAATAAAAATTTTTCGGTCGGAAAAGTGGAGAAGGGTCCCCCCTTTGGTGAGGTCGGAAAAAATATTTTTATATCGAAAAACCGACTTCAGATTCGTCTTTCTCACTCTAAAACCACTTTTTTGGCTAAATCAAAAAATAAAAGTTTTTTGGTCGGAAAAGTCGACAAGGGTCCCCCCTTAGGTGAGGTCGAAAAAAAAAAAATTTTATATCGAAAAACCGACTTCAGATTCGTGTTTCTCACCCTAAAAACAGTCTAAAACCACGTTTTTTGGCTAAATCAAAAAATAAAAATTTTTCGGTCGGAAAAGTGGAGAAGGGTTCCCCCTTTGGTGAGGTCGAAAAAAATATTTTTATATCGAAAAAACCACTTCAGAATCGTGTTCCCAGTTTTCATTCAAATAACAGATTTTTTTTTATGATCAATTGTTTATTTAAAAAATTCTAGTCTTTTAACACTTTGTGTATAAAGTTCAATGATAGTTCATTTTTTAAAGAAGTCCATAGTAGCAATCTGTTTTTAGATACGGAAAAGAGACCGATTATTGTGTTACTACAAGCGACCGAAGAGCCTGAAAACCTGGTAGCTCCTTTATAATGAAGGAACATACATCGGATACCATTTTTCTCAGTGTTTAGTTTAAGTTCTTTATCGCATCTAATGTCTTTATCGTAACAAAAATTTTCGGGCAGGCATTTCGTCGGTGGGGTTTCCGCCATAGCATAAGTCTCGAACGATTCCTCTTTATTGACAGTTATCACGCAATCTTGATATGGAAATTTCATCGATGTAGGAACATGGAAAACTCGAACGGAAATTGGATTCGATTTTAGTTTCAAAATTCCCAAATCGTAAACGAAGGTATCATCGTCGTAGGTGCTTATGGCGAAGTAATCGTGGACGAACAACTTTTCGACTTCGAAATAGAAACTTGCGAGCTGCGGGTTGGAAGATCTGAGAGTGAACCTTGAAGTTTCAAAAGGAGTGAATTTATAAATTTCGTATTTGGACGTTCTTTCGATTGTTTCATAAGTTCCGATGCATCTTCCGCTGGTCAAAACGTGCATTTTACTTACGAAACCTCCAAAACAATGATCCATGTCTTTTTTGACGAGTCCTTCTTCCAATTTGAAAACTTTGACTTCGATCTTCACGGTGGAATCTTGGTAGAAATCTTCGAAATCGATGATATCTTCATATTCATCTCTTCCATCCTCACAATGAAGTAGGCAAAAAATTACTATAGAAAACAATATTTTTCTCATTTTTGTTTGTTTTTTGAGCGCTAATAAAACACATGATTTTCTGATCAAACAGTTTAACAAAGATCCTCTAATTAACGTCGAAAAAAATATTTTTATTTCGAAAAACCGACTTCAGATTCGTGTTCTTCACCCTTAGAAACGTCTAAAACCACATTTTGGGCTGAATCAAAAAATGAAATTTTTCGTACCCAAAAAGTAGGGAAGGGTCCCCCCTTTGGTAATGTCGAAAAAAATATTTTTATATCGAAAAATCGACTTTAGATTCGTATTCCTCGCCCTAAAAAACGTCTTAAACCACATTTTGGACTTGATCAAAAAATACAATTTTTCGGACCCAAAATGTCGGCAAGGGTCCCCCCTTTGGTGAGGTCGAAAAAAATATTTTCATGTCGAAAAACCGACTTCAGATTCGTGTTCCTCGCCCTAAAAAACGTCTTAAACCACATTTTGGGATGAAAATAAAAATAAAATAAAAATGTTCGTACTCTAAGGTTGAAGTTTTTTCTAAATGAGAAACAGGAAAGCACTTTTCCCTCCATTTTCTAAAATAACAGCTCTTATAAAAATTAAACGATAAAAAAGTAGCATCCGGACAACAATGTCACTAACATCCTGTGATACAGATCAGCTTTTTCCCCCCTCGTTCCTTATTTTCTAGTCACGGTTCAGATACATTCAAGGATAATAAACTTTGTCATATTTTCGACGAAATTGATCGGATTTCAACTTTTTTCCTAACGATCATCATACTTAAATATAAATCTGGCCCCCCAAAGATGTCACGCGATAAAAAGAATTTTTCTTCCCATCATCTAGACCTAATTTCGTCCTTATTTATTTTACGTCAGAGGAATTTTTTGTTTTGAAATGACTTTATTTGTCAGGAGGAGAGAGTTGACAGGACATTCTTCAGCCTGTCGAGAACCGTGGCCTCAAATGGTTAAGGCGAAGGGTCTTAAGAGAATTAATTACTGACAAAGAGATAGGAAGGGGAGGGATTTTTCTTCTGCAATTAGAGGATGTCAATGGTAAGTGCACTTGCGGAGCTTTCTTTGCCGTCGTACCGCTCGCGTGCCATTTACAGTTTCAATCCGCTATATTTCATAACTAAACGTTTAAACGGCCGTAACGTGGACAATTTATGACCGATTTTATCTCTACTTAAACCACTAAAAAGCTATTAAAAGCAGTTTTCTAACGGTATAAATATCAATGAAATCGGTCAAAAATTGTGGGAGCTATGGACATTTAAAGATTTGGTCATGGAATCGTTTAAACGTCAGTATAAATGTAGCGCTCGATTTCATGACTGTACTTTTGAATGGCTTTAACGTCCCCAATTATTGAGCGATTTTATTGATATTTACACCATTAGGAAGCTCTTTAAAATAGCTTTCCAACGGTATTAATATCTATAAAATTGGGCAATAATTATGGGATCATTTAAAGATTCGGTCATGGAGTCGTTTAAACGGCAGTTTAACTTAGCGCTATCATGACTGTACTTTTGAATAGCTGTAACGTCCACAATTTTTGACCGATTTTATCGATATTTATACCGTTGGAAAGCTGTTTTAAAGAGCTCTCCAACGGTATTAATATCTATAAAATTGGTCAAATATCATGGGAGCTATGGGCATTTAAAGATTCGGTCATGGAATCGTTTAAACGGCAGTTTAAATGTAGCGCTCGATTTCATGACTGTACTTTTGAATGGCTGTAACGTCCACAATTTTTGACCGATTTTATCGATATTTATACCGTTGGAAAGCTGTTTTAAAGAGCTTTCCAACGGTATTAATATCAATATAATTGGTTACAAATTGAGGGAGCTATGGGCAATTAAAGATTCGGTTATGACATAGCTTGATTTCATGACTTAACTTTAGAATGACTATAACTTCGACAATTTTCGACCGATTTTGTCGATATGTATACCGTTAGAAAGCCAATTAAAGAGCTTAACAGTGTATCAATTCTGATAAACAAACTTTAGAAATAACGGATGACATTTGAAAATTTTTCGACCCTGTTTTGAACGTTTTCTTTGTGTTTCAGGTATGGAGCGGGATATGACTTGGCGGCACGGCGTAAGAATGCGACGCGGGAGTCGACGGCGACGTTGAAAGCGTGGCTGAACGAGCACAAGAAGAATCCTTACCCGACAAAAGGCGAAAAGATCATGTTGGCGATTATCACGAAGATGACGTTGACCCAAGTTTCGACCTGGTTCGCGAACGCACGGCGACGCCTCAAAAAAGAGAACAAGATGACCTGGGAGCCGAAGAACAAAACCGACGACGACGACGACGCCGTCCTTTCCGACTGCGACGACAAAGACAAAGATTCCGACGACGACAAACTTAAAGATCATCGTATGGGAAAAGGTTTGTTGACACAACCTCTTTTTTTCTTCCATCCATAAATCAAGCGGTGATAAAACCCTAAGCGTGGGCTCGAGGTAAACCGGACCCACCGTTTTGAATGAACCAGTCTTGGAAAAAAAAAATTGATCATCTTAATTGCCCATCTAAAATACGTTGGTTACTAAGTTTTATCTAAAGCTTCTTGGAATGCGTTTGAAACACCTCGCGGGAGACAATTATTTAGAGTGTAGTGCTGTATAAAGCACAATGAGGGGTTCCATTACCGGAGTCCGAGACAATGTAGAGGGGAGGCCGAGAAATATGTTCGCTATTGTCCTTAAGATCCACAAATACTAAAAACGTCAACCTTTTCCCTTCTTATTTTCTTGACTAATGGCGTAATGATGCGATCCGTCATAATTGTGGAGGATTCTGACATTCTAATGAGAGTCTTTGTTATGCGGGTGCTTGAGAAACACGAACTTCCTTAAACTTTGTCACGATCCTGTAAGATTTGCTAGTTGAGGATAGGAGTCCCTAACCTTATGGGAGTGAGGCAAGGGGACTATTGCTTGGAATGGGTTTGGTGGTCCAAGAGGGTTCTTGGGGTAGTTTGGACCCTTTTTGACTAGTTTGGACCCCTTTTGACTAGTTTGGACCCATTTAGTCTAGTTTGGACCCCTTTCAAACTTGTTTAGACCATTTTTGACTAGTTTGGACCCCCTTTTGACTAGTTTGGACCCCTTTTTGACTAGTTTGGACCCCCTTTTGACTAGTTTGGACCCCTTTCAGACTTGTTTGGACCATTTTTGACTAGTTAAGACCCCCTTTTGACTAGTTGAAGACCCCCTTTTGACTAGTTTGGACCTCCCTTTTGACTAGTTTGGACCCCTATTGACTAGTTTTGACCCCCTTTTGCCTAGTTTGGACCCCTTTCAGACTTGTTTGGACCCCCTTTTGACTAGTTTGGACCCCTTTTGACTATGTTTGACCCCTTTTGACTAGTTTGGACCCTCTATTGACTAGTTTGGACCCTCTATTGACTAGTTTGGACCCTCTTTTGACTAGTTTGGACCCCTTTTGACTAGTTTGGACCCCTTTTGACTAGTTTGGACCCCTTTTGACTAGTTCGGACCCCCTTTTGACTAGTTTGGACCCCTTTAGACTAGATTGGACCCCTTTTAGATTAGATTAGACCCCTTCAGACTTGTTTGGACCCTCTTTTGACTAGTTTGGACCCCCTATTAACTAGTTTGGACCCCCTTTTGACTAGTTTGGACCCCTTTTGACTAGTTTGAACCCCCTTTTGACTAGTTTGGACCCCCTTTTGACTAGTTTGGACCCCCTATTGCCTAGTTTGGACCCCCTTTTGACTAGTTTGGACCCCCTTTTGACTAGTTTGGACCCCTTTTGACTAGTTTGGACCCCCTTTTGACTAGTTTAGAACCCCTTTTGACTAGTTTGGACCCATTTAATAGTGGTTTGGACCCCTTTTAGCATGTTTCCTTTTTTTTTCGAACTCCTGTCTGATTGCCCTGAAAAATTAAAGGTTTATGAAGATGCGGATTTGAGAGAAATTCTTTTTGAGGGAGTTAATAGGCGATGAGTCAACAGGGGTTGCTTATAAAGGGGAGATAATGTCAATATCCTAAGTGGTGAAAGCCATTTAATGTGTTTTTTTGTTTAGATTTGCTTCACGTGAAGGCTGAACATAGGCTGAAGGAGCTGGACGAAGACGACGACATGTCCGACGAAGGAAAAGGTGACATGATGCCGACCCATCATATGTTGGGACCCCCTTCGCATCATATGATGTTGAAAGACGAGATGTCGAAAGACTGCGGTATACCTGTCCCGGCGACGAAGCCGAAAATTTGGTCGTTGGCGGACACGGCTGCTTGTAAGACGCCGCCGCCTTCGGTACAGACGTGGGGACCTCCGTCGTATCGGCCGCCCCCAGGGAGCGGCTACGGTTACTTCGGCGGATACCCGGACGTTCAAACGGACACCCCGCCCCAGACTCCGCCCAACATGAAGCTTCCTAATTACCAAGGGCCTCCTCAATATCAGCCACCTCCCGGATACTACCCAAGACAAGAGCCTTCACCTCTTCAACCGCCTCCACCTCACCAGCAGCCAAACAACGAAGAAACCGCATTCAAACCTTTCTACAAAAGGTAAAAAACATTTTTTTTAAACAGTCGATTATCTGCCAGACTTTTGGCCTAACGAAAAAAAGTATCTAAGTAAACCCCCCTGAATTTTAAACGAGGAATCGATTGGCATCAATAACTTTTGGATCCGACATAGAGGGTGCACCAGAACGACCCTAATTTCATTATTTCATATACGAACACTGTGTTTTGACGATGGAAATGTATTTTACGCTCAATTTTCAGTAAATTTTACTTAAATCACTTTTTCGATAGGACCAAATCTTCTGGAGTTACAGCGTCCATCTCGAGTGGGACTTTCCTCCCACGTTTCTCCGGAACGTTTGGTCCTATCGAAAAAGCGTTTTAAGTAAAATTTACTGGAAATCGAGCATAAAATCGAATTCTTTCGTCAAAACATAGGGTTTGTATATGAAATAATGAAGTTAGGGTCGTTCTGGAGCACCCTATATGTCGGATCCAAAAGTTATTGATGCCAATCGATTCCTTGCTTAAATCTAAAGGGGGCTTACTTATATAATTTTTTTCGTCAGGTCAAAATTCTGGCAGATATCTGGATTTTTCCTTTTTTTGATACTACTTTTCTGTTTTTTCCAGTTCACCTCAAATGAGCGGAAGTTTCGTCTCGCCTGTTTAAGGGCCCCTCTACCATCCATCTCGTCTCGAGTGTCATAAGCGAAAAGGTAAATATTTCGTCCCCCAAAGGCAGACTAGAAACGTCAACCTCCCACCACCACCCTCTTATTAGGAAGGGTCACAGAGAAGGGAAGGTCGAAATCCTTTAATTTATTCAGACGGATTTTCCCTCTTGGAAATTTACGAGCCGGCGAACCCTCCGAGCATAACTTAACGAAAAACCGCCCATTTCAGATTCGGATAAAATAGATCTAATGGGAAAATAACTAACTCCTTAAAAAAAAAGCCTTGATTTCATCAAATAAATAAGCCAATAGGGGTCCTTTATGTCCCAATAATTATTAAGACATAAAATTATCTAAAGAGTCCTTTTCTCGTCAAAGTAAGACAACAAAATTATCTAAAGAGCGTCTTTCTCGTCAAAATAAGACTTAAAATTATCTAAAGAGCGTCTTTCTCGTCAAAATAAGACTTAAAATTATCTAAAGAGCGTCTTTCTCGTCAAAATAAGACTTAAAATTATCTAAAGAGTGTCTTTTTCGTCATAATAAGACATAAAATTATCTAAAGAGCGTCTTTTTCGTCAAAATAAGACAGACAATTATCTAAAGAGAGTCTTTTTTGTCAAAGTAAGACATAAAATTATCTAAAGAGTGTCATTTTCGTCAAAATTAGACAGAAAGTTGGTTAAAGAGGGTCTTTTTTTGTCAAAATAAGACATGAAATTAGCAATAAATGGTGTTTTTGTCTAATAAAGGAGTTGGAAAACGGATAAAAGTTTCTCGCCTAGAAATCATTCTCGGGCTTCCACAATGTACACAGGGTGGGGCGTACAAGATGGCCGACTTCACCTTAAGGAAAAACTCGTCCCCAACTCTTTACCCGAACTCCCTCCCCGACGATAAACTCGCTACGCCCACTATTTTAACACGAATTCCTTCGAAAAAAAAGGGAGGTCGTCCTAAACCGAACAATTTGTAAGATTAAAATCACGATTTTTAAAAGTATCGATATTTACGGGTTCTCCGACGTTCCCCATTGAGAAAAGAAGAAAAATAAAAGACGTAAAAAAAGAAGTCGGGGATGCCTTTCCGGAGAGGTATGAAGAGATAGGATCACAATTTACGGATCTTTATAGGAGTGGTCCTCTCCCATTCAGGTTTCTTTGTCTCGGTCATTAGTCGTAGAAAAACCTTATCTGAACCTTTTTTTTAGTCTTCCTTCATTAAAAATTCTTATTTTCCCCTCAACTTTGGAAATTAACCTTATTTGTAGCTTTAAAAACCAAAATATTTTTGTATGGAAAAACCGATTTATGCCTGTTTTTGGCTCTAAAAACGTCTAAAACCACATTTTGGGCCAAATCTAAAAATGAAATTTTCGGCCAAAAAAGTCGATAAGGGTCCCCCCTTTGGTGAGGTCAAAAAAAAAATTTTTATATCGAAAAACCGACTTCAGATTCGAGTTCCTCACCCTAAAAAACATCTAAAAACACATTTTGAGCTGAATAAAAAAATAAAAAATTTTGACCCAAAAAGTTGGAGAAGGGTCCCCCCTTTGGTGAGGTTAAAAAAAAAGTTTTTATATCGAAAAACCGACCTCAGATTCGAGTTTCTTGCCCTTAAAAACATCGAAAACCCCATTTTGGGTCGAATCAAAAACTGAAAATTTTTGTTCAATAAAGTAGAGAAGGGCCCCCCTTTGGTGTGGTCGAAAAAAAATATTTTTATATCGAAAAACCGACTTCAGACAGTTCCTCGCCCTAAAAAACGTCCAAAATTTGGCTCAAATCAAAAAATTAAAATTTTCGACTAATTTTTCTCTCATTTCTTTTGTTTCAGAAAAACGTGGGACATTGTGCAAAGTGTATATTGTAAATTCTCTTAAAAAGTGTTCTGAAGTATACGAACCCCAAGAAGATAATTTTTTTCCCCTCGTGTACATAAATAGATGTATTTCACTTAGAATTCAGTCTTATGGTTGTGCTAAAACCCATCTTTTTGTTAAAACATATAAACAAACAAAATATTAATTTATTGTGTTTTATCGTGTATCCATATATAAACCTTTTAATAAATAGTTATAACATGTAAATAGTTATTTTTAGGGCAATGTGCAAGTCAAAATTTTACCAGTGACGCCTCTTTCGGGCTTTTATTATTTTCTGTGTATATTTTTTAATAAAACAAACAGTTTTTTAGATTTTAGTAAAGAAAATACACATTAGTAAAATAGTGTATTTAAAAAAAAGCACATAGAATATAGACGTCACTGCTCTTCACAGTGATTTTCCTAATTTATTAGCTTAAAAAATGAATTATAATTAAAAAAATGAAGCTTTCTATATCATTCTTTCAAAAAAAATGTTAATAAAAATATTTTTGTTTAATATATTTCATTTTTTCGTTATTTTAATTTTTTAAAGTTCCTAACCTCTTCGTTGAAGATTCCGAAAAATCCTTGACTTGAAACAATGGATTCATTTATAAAAGAAACATTATCCTCAAGAGCATTGTTTGTGGTTAATGGATGTTTAATAAAGAAATTAAAAAGTTGGAGTTTTATTAAACCTTGGAATGACGACTGGATGGTTCCTCCAGCTCCGACAGGCTGAAATGGAGCGGCAGGTATGGTAATAAACCTCATAAACCTTATTAGCCTTAAGGGTTAAGTATGGCCACATATTGACAGAGTTGTCATGAACGAACATTTTATCAGCCAAGGATATAAACTCTACTAAGAAGTTGGCGATGCTTTATCTCCTCGATTTGAACGGTTTTCGATGTGTTCTCCATCAGTTACGAACAGCTTTTGATGGGTTTTGAGAGATATCTATTAGTTTTGAACAGTTTTCGATGGGTTTTGAGAGATATCTATCAGTTTTGAACAGTTTACGATGGGTTTTGAGAGATATCTATTAGTTTTGAACAGCTTTTCGATGGGTTTTGAGAGATATCTATTAGTTTTGAACAGTTTTCGATTAGTTTTTGAGAGATATCTATTAGTTTTGAACAGTTTTCGATTGGTTTTTGAGAGATATCTATTAGTTTTGAACAGTTTCGATTGGTTTTGAGCGATACCTATTAGTTTTGAATAGTTTCGATTGATTTTTGAGAGACATCTATTAGGTTTGAACAGTTTTCGATTAGTTTTTGAGAGAAATCTATTAGTTTTGAACAGTTTTCGATTGGTTTTTGAACAGTTTTCGATTGGGATTTGAGAGACATCTATTAGTTTTGAAGGGTTTTCGATGGGTTTTGAGAGATATCATTAGTTTTGAACAGTTTACGATGGGTTTTGAGAGATATCTATTAGTTTTGAACCAGTTTTAAATTGGTTTTGAGAGATATCTATTAGTTTTGAACAGTTTTCAATTGGTTTTGAGAGATATCTATTAGTTTTGAACAGTTTCCATTGCTTTTGAGAGATATCTATTAGTTTTGAACAGTTTACGATGGGTTTTGAGACAAACCTATTAGTTTCGAACAGTTTTCAATTGGTTTTGAGAGATACCTGTTAGTTTTGAACAGTTTTCGATTGGTTTTTGAGAGACATCTATTAGTTTCGAATAGTTTTCGATTGATTTTTGAGAGACATCTATTAGTTTTGAACAGTTTTCGATTGGTTTTTGAGAGACATAGTTTTGAACCGTTTTTGAGAGACATCTATTAGTTTTGAACAGTTTTCGATTGGTTTTTGAGAGACATCTATTAGTTTCGAACGGTTTTCGATTAGTTTTTGAGAGAAATCTATTAGTTCTGAACAGCTTTCGATTGGTTTTTGAGAGACATAGTTTTGAACCGTTTTTGAGAGACATCTATTAGTTTTGAACAGTTTTCAATTGGTTTTGGGAGATATCTAATAGTTTTGAACAGTTAACATAGCTTTTGAGAGATATCTATTTGTTTTGAACAGTTAACGATGGTTTTTGAGAGAACCTATTAGTTTTGAACAGTTTTCGATTGATTTTTGAGAGACATCTATTAGTTTCGAACGGTTTTCGTTTAGTTTTTGAGACAAATCTACTAGTTTTGAACAGTTTTCGATTGGTATTTGAGACCTCTATTAGTTTTGAACAGTTTTCGATCGGTTTTGAGAGATATCTATCTGTTTTGAACAGTTTTCGTTTCTTTTAGAGAGTCTATTAGTTTTGCACAGTTTTCGATTGGTTTTTGAGAGACATCTATTAGTTTTGAACAGTTTTATGTTTTCTTTATCAGTTTAGAACGTTTTTCGATGGGTATAGTCAGGTTTTGAGTAGTTTTTGTTAGTAAAGAATAGTTTTCTGATTTCGCCTTCCTTTTTAGCTTGGTTTTTGAAGCATTGTATAGGTTTTTTCTTCTTTTATATTCTTTTGATAGGTTTTTCCTAAACTTTGATAGATTTTCATATTGTTTGAAGTTATCTGTCTACTGTTAAAAGTAGTTTAAGTGATTTATGACCGATTTTCATAAAGCTATGGATTATGAGTGGTTTTCGAGGCAATCCTGAAAGAGGGGTTCATGTAGTGAATGTTTTGGACCAATTTTGATGTTTTTTTCGATGTTTTCGATCGTTTTTTATTAGTTTCGGATTTTTAAAATTTTAACCATTTAATGGTTTGTAATAGTTAAGATTTGAATTTTTTGTAAAAATGAATTGTTTTTGAACTTGTGAAATTTTTCCACGTTTGTTTTTTTTTAATGGAGACGGTTGCGCGGGTAAGCGGTGGTTTTTTAATTACTCCTTTCCGTGCTTGAGTGTTTTTCCGAGAGAAAGCGCCACAACGTGAAAGGTAAGCGAGGGGAAAGGAAGAAACGAAGGGGTGGTGGTGGAGGGGGGTGGGAGGCGGATTTATTCTGACACTCCGACCTACCGGGAAGTCGGCGACGTTCGTAAAGCGGCGCGGGCGCGGTCGACGGCCCTGCCCGATAAAAACGGCCGCCTCCGGCGAAAAACTCAATTTTCCAACCTTTTTAATTCACACGTTTTCCCGTCCGAGTTCGCCTCCTAAACCGTTTTCCGCATTTTTTTCCCACCCAGGTCATTTGTACGAACCACCCAGAGTGTTAACAAGAATCTTCTGACCTTTTTTTTTTCTCTTCTCTATCTCAAGGAGGGTCCTCCCCAATGATTTATTTACGCGTGTGACATTTATTTGGGTTAACGAAGTGGTAAAGATCCCGGAAAAACCGCACAGCGTGAGGCCATCGGCTAAAAGCCAGTCTCCAGGTACAAGAGACGACTCAATAGATCTCAAAAACGTGGGAATCCAAACAGAAAATTGTCAACAACAATATAATGCGGGTACACGCATTTTAAAACAAGTCTTTCCAATGTAGGAAACACCACAGGGGGTACATTAAACCGATCATTATGACGTCACTAAAAACCCTAACCAAGATCGTTATATTAGTGTCAACAAGTTCCATTTGAAGAAAAAATTAGAAGAAAAAAAGACTCAAATATATCAAAAACCAGTCATTTAAAAATTAAGAAATATTGTGTAACTTCCATTGAATTAAGTGTAACTTCTAGTAACTTCCACTAATTTAAGTGTAACTTCTAGTAAATTCCATGAATTTAAGTGTAACTTCTAATAACTTCCATGAATTTAAGTGTAACTTCTAATAACTTCCATGAATTTAAGTGTAACTTCTAGTAACTTCCACTAATTTAAGTGTAACTTCTATTCTAGTAACTTCCACTAATTTAAGTGTAACATCTATTCTAGTAACTTCCCCTAATTTAAGTGTAACTTCTAGTAACTTCCATAAATTTAAGTGTAACTTCTAGTAACTTCCACTAATTTAAGTGTAACTTCTAGTAACTTCCACTAATTTAAGTGTAACTTCTAGTAACTTCCATGAATTTAAGTGTAACTTCTAGTAACTTCCATGAATTTAAGTGTAACTTCTAATAACTTCTACTAATTTAAGTGTAACTTCTAGTAACTTCCACTAATTTAAGTGTAACTTCTAGTAACTTCCACTAATTTAAGTGTAACTTCTAGTAACTTCCACTAATTTAAGTGTAACTTCTAGTAACTTCCACTAATTTAAGTGTAACTTCCAGTAACTTCCACTAATTTAAGTGTAACTTCCAGTAACTTCCACTAATTTAAGTGTAACTTCCAGTAACTTCCACTAATTTAAGTGTAACTTCCAGTAACTTCCACTAATTTAAGTGTAACTTCCAGTAACTTCCACTAATTTAAGTGTAACTTCCAGTAACTTCCACTAATTTAAGTGTAACTTCCAGTAACTTCCACTAATTTAAGTGTAACTTCCAGTAACTTCCACTAATTAAGTGTAACTTCCAGTAACTTCCACTAATTTAAGTGTAACTTCCAGTAACTTCCACTAATTTAAGTGTAACTTCCAGTAACTTCCACTAATTTAAGTGTAACTTCCAGTAACTTCCACTAATTTAAGTGTAACTTCCAGTAACTTTAATTAATTTAAGTGTAACTTCCAGTAACTTTAATTAATTTAAGTGTAACTTCCAGTAATTTCCACTAATTTAAGTGTAACTTCTAGTAACTTCCACTAATTTTAGTGTAACTTCTAGTAACTTCCACTAATTTAAGTGTAACTTCTATTCTAGTAACTTCCACTAATTTAAGTGTAACTTCTATTTTAGTAACTTCCCCTAATTTAAGTGTAACTTCTAGTAACTTCCATAAATTTAAGTTTAACTTCTAGTAACTTCCACTAATTTAAGTGTAACTTCTAGTAACTTCCACTAATTTAAGTGTAACTTCTAGTAACTTCCATGAATTTAGTGTAACTTCTAGTAACTTCCATGAATTTAAATGTAACTTCTAGTAAATTCTATGAATTTAAGTGTAACTTCTAATAACTTCCACTAATTTAAGTGTAACTTCTAGTAACTTCCACTAATTTAAGTGTAACTTCTAGTAACTTCCACTAATTTAAGTGTAACTTCCAGTAACTTTAATTAATTTAAGTGTAACTTCCAGTAACTTCCACTAATTTAAGTGTAACTTCCAGTAACTTTAATTAATTTAAGTGTAACTTCCAGTAACTTTAATTAATTTAAGTGTAACTTCCAGTAACTTTAATTAATTTAAGTGTAACTTCCAGTAACTTTAATTAATTTAAGTGTAACTTCCAGTAACTTCCACTAATTTAAGTGTAACTTCCAGTAACTTCCACTAATTTAAGTGTAACTTCCAGTAACTTCCACTAATTTAAGTGTAACTTCCAGTAACTTCCACTAATTTAAGTGTAACTTCCAGTAACTTTAATTAATTTAAGTGTAACTTCCAGTAACTTTAATTAATTTAAGTGTAACTTCCAGTAACTTTAATTAATTTAAGTGTAACTTCCAGTAACTTTAATTAATTTAAGTGTAACTTCCAGTAACTTTAATTAATTTAAGTGTAACTTCCAGTAACTTTAATTAATTTAAGTGTAACTTCCAGTAATTTCCACTAATTTAAGTGTAACTTCTAGTAACTTCCACTAATTTTAGTGTAACTTCTAGTAACTTCCACTAATTTTAGTGTAACTTCTAGTAACTTCCACTAATTTTAGTGTAACTTCTATTAACTTCCACTAATATAAGTGTAACTTCTAATAACTTCCACCAATTTAAGTGTAACTTCCAGTAACTTCCACTATGTAATATAAGTATAACTACCTAAGCTACTGCTTGAAGTGATTTAAGTTTGACTTCCAGTAAATTCCATTAATTCATGTGTAACTTCCACTAATTTAAGTGTAATTTCGACTAAATTAAGTGTTACTTCTAGTAACCTCCACTGATTGAAGTGTAACCTCCAGTGATATAAGATTAACTTCCAGTAACCTCCACCGATTCAAGTGTTACTTCTTGTAACTTCCATTGATTTAAGTTGAACTTCCAGTCACTTCCACTAACTTAGGTGTAACTTCCAGTAACTTCTACTAAACGTGTGGTTAAGTTCGAATAACTTTCACTAATGTAAGTGTAACTTATACTAACTTCTACCAAATAATAAAGTATGATTTCCACAAAAGTTTGACTTCCATTATCTTCTAATAATTTAGGGGTAAATTCCAGTAACTTTTACAATGTTATTCTCAAGTTCCGATAACATTTTGATAATTTAAATGCAACTTCCAGTGGTTTTTATAAGATTTTCGATTTGTTTAGATAGCTATTCGTTATTATTGATGAGATTTGAGTATCTTATGATAATAATTTAATGGTTTCTTTGGAATAATGTTTAATTTTTCCTTTAAAACGTTTTCTCGAAAGTATAATTTACGTTTTGTTGTTACTTTTAAGTTAATGATACCTGTTTAAGGTAATAAATGTAATGTTTGTATAGTAGTTAAGTGGGAAACAAGACGTTTTTCCCGAAAAAGGCTTTTCTTAGTCTTCTCGAGCAATTAAGAACGGTGGAGAAAAGGCGGTCCGGATAATGTGGAGAGAAGGGTAATAATAAACCCTTGTCGGCCCCGGTGTTGAGTCGTAATAAAGTATAGGCAAGGGACGGATGCCGACGCTGGCAAAAGATATGGCCCACTTGGTGGCAATTACCCGTGATGTTGGATGAGTACGTTATTACTGCGGGGATATACCCCCCCGGACATTTTATATTCAGACAGACATACTCCGCGGAAACTAAGACGGCGAACCCCCTTTACCACTTTTATTTATTGCCGCGACCCCTTTTTTATTCGTGTTTCATCCACTGTACATCGTTCATCGTCTGCCTTTCTTCCATTCGCGAACGCGAAGGTTATTCCACGGTTATAAAACAAAAAGACTAACGTCATAACTCTTCCTTCATCTCATTAATTCTTACGATTTAGCCAAAAATGTGTTTTTTCAACGTTTTCGTGACAAACTCGAATATGATGTCCTTGATTTCATCCAATTTGTCACTTTTAGAGTCATCTGTAGTTTGTCGATTATCCACCTGGAGCGCAATATCTCCACGTTATCATAACCAGTTACCGAAAATAAAAAAGAGAAAACCTTATTTGAACATAAAAAACGTTCGTTTTTATCGTTTGCAAACAAGCTCGAGTATTTATTTAAATTTACATCGGTTTAGAATAGCCCCACGACCTACACATGTCGAGGGATAAGATAGCCTGAGAAAGGCAATAAAATAAAATATTCAATTATCAATTTGTGATTATAGCTTTGGAAGTGTCGAGAGGCGGAATGGACCGTTTCGAATCCTCCCCCTTAAAACCCCGACCTCCCCCCCTCCCATCACCGTCACATTTAATTCTTACACGGTTCCACCATTAGCCCCGGACCAGGCGTTATCTGTTTGATGAAGTGATAAATAATCTGGCTCCAGGAGAGAGAAACGAAAAAAAGAGTTGGATTTACAAATACCCTGAGAGTTATATAATTAATATCACCTTTAGATAAACGGCTTTTATTGCCTTCCACTAACGAAAAACCCCATTTATCCAAACTCATTGTTACTAAGGACATCGTGTTCAACAAACCACCTTTTAGAGCCTCGATATCGTTAAGATTCTTAAAAACGTGATCCTCACATTCACCAATTGAAATTCTCTGAACGACACAATAGTTCATTTATTATAATCCAGTAGCGCTACAGGTAACAGTGATGCTTTCATAACCCGATAAGGACTGATAAGTTATCAAATTGATCTAAACAAAGCCAATTTTGGTTCAAAAAGAGGCCTCTAATTTTTCATTGTGATTTTTTTTTTTACCGTGGAATAGCCGATATCTGCCAGAATATTCGCGTGACGAAAAAAAGTACCTCAGTAAACACCCCTTAGAATTAAGCAAGGAATCAATTTTGACAACTAACTTTTGGATCTGACGTACATGCTACTCCAGAACAACCCTAACTTCTTTATTTTGAACTCGAACCCTGTTTTGACGATAGAAATGGATTTAACGCCTTATTTCCAGTAACTTTTGCTTAAAACACTTTTTTATAGGACCAAACGTTCCGGAGTAAAGTGCCACTAAACATGGGCAGGAAGTCGAAATTCAAGAACGTTTGGTTCTATCCAATAATTAAGTAAAAGTTACTGGAAATTAATCATAAAATCAAATTCTATCGTCAAAACATAGGGTTCGTATTGAAAATAACGAATTTAGGGTTCTGTAGCAAACTGCATGTCCGATCCAGAAGTTTCTTGTTCTGATCGACTCAATGCTTGAAGGTTTCATTCTTATCAGTCGTTATCATTGACCATAGAGTTATTGAATTCATAAAGTATCTTGATGGAAAGTTTTGTAATAGTTGTGATTTAATTGACTGTTCTGGGAGCATTAATATTCCAATTAAAGGGTTTTTTGTGTGGAGGGGGAGGGTTGTCGGTTGTGGTTGGCGGGAAGCGGCGTAGGCGTCGAGGTAATTGGGAAGGCCGTGAATGGATCGCGATCTGTCCCCGCGCGCGCCTTATCTACACACCTTCCACCGGGTGGCGTTTTTTTTTTATTTCTATTTCTGTCTCTTGGGGTCTTTACTAGCGCCCGATCCCCTGTTGAGATAAAGCGGGGCCGGGTGTGAAATGTCTCGCGGATAAAAAACGAAGAAAACGAAAAAAAGGAGAGGACTTAAGAAGCCTTTTCGCCCATTGTTATGTCACTTGTGTGGCGGGATCCGACCACCGACTATAAACGGAAAAAAAGCAAAAAGAAACGCAGGTGTAGGAGAAGGCAAATTGGAAAAACACAAACGTTCAATTTGTCCCAAAAATCCAATAGGTTTTTTTATTTCATTTTATTATGACCAAAAAAAAGGTCCCGTTTAAACACGATGATTGGGTGAAATAAGGACACCAACGTACCAAAACGCTTCCCGGAGTTGGGACCAGGCTTGGGATTTTAGGTGCTTGTGAGACCTCCACCACCCCCATTAATCCCTGGTAAACAGAAGGAGAAGAAAAGACATTCTTATCCTTTCTATATGATCAAAAGTGGTAAATTTTCCGTTTTTGTGTATTTAACCAAAATTACATGGTCCAGAGTCTGCTGGGGTGATAAATTCAAAAAGGAATTTAAAACCCGTAGCCCGGTCCCAACTCCAATACTCCAAAAACAGGAGTTTTGATGATTTTTTATAGTGATATAGAAAAAAAAATTTAGATTTGTACTTCGAAGTAACATCCTAATCGTCCGGAAAAAGATAAAAATTTGTATTTGTCAGAAAGCACGACATAGCTCGATGTATCAGCCTGATAGATGGTCTCCCTTTTTAACTCTGAATAAAACACTTTTTAAAACGACGATTCCGGAGTTCTCGAAAAGAAGTTGCACGAGGCTCGTTTCGTCCCACACCTATTGTTTTCCAACCCTCCGATACCACTAAAATGTAAATCCTTCCCCGAGATAGGTAGTCCGCCCATCACATTCCGTTTGATGCCCTCTCTATTTTTTATTCTTTGTATTTATTTACCGTTATGTACTCCGTGAAGATGAAACATTGAAGGAATGGAAAGATGTCGATGCCAATAATAAGAAAATAAAAGAGATGGAGTCATAAAATTGAAGAGGTAATGCGAGAATTACGAAAGATTATAAAGGAGATTTCCCCCTTCTTCATTACCTCTCCACCCCCATAACTTCCTCTTCCCCTCCCTCTTCCCCTCCCTCTTCCACTCCCTCTTCCACTCCCTCTTCCACCCCCTCTTCCACTCTCTCTTCCAAACCCTCTTCCACTCCCTCTTCCACACCCTCTTCCAATAATTCATCCACTCCCGCTTCCACTCCCTCTTCCAATCCCTCTTCCACTCCCTCTTCCAATCACTCTTCCACTCCCTCTTCCAATCCCTCATCCACTCCCGCTTCCACTCCCGCTTCCACTCCCGCTTCCACTCCCGCTTCCACTCCCTCTTCCACTCCCTCTTCCAATCCCTCTTCCAATCCCTCTTCCGCTCCCCCTTCCGCTCCCCCTTCCGCTCCCCCTTCCGCTCCCCCTTCCGCTCCCCCTTCCGCTCCCCCTTCCGCTCCCCCTTCCGCTCACCCTTCCGCTCCCCCTTCCGCTCCCCCTTCCGCTCCCTCTTCCAGTCCCTCTTCCAGTCCCCCTTCCACTCCCTCTACCACTCCCCCTTCCACTCTCTCTACCACTCCCCCTTCCACTCCCTCTTCCACTCCCCCTTCCACTCCCTCTACCACTCCCTCTTCCACTCCCTCATCCACTCCCTCATCCACTCCCTCTTCCACTCCCTCTTCCACTCTCACATCCACTCCCTCTTCTGCTCCCTCTTCCACTCCCTCTTCCCCTCCCTCTTCCCCTCCCTCTTCCCCTCCCTCTTCCCCTCCCTCTTCTGCTCCCTCTTCCGCTCCCTCTTCCACTACCTCTTCCTCTCCCTCTTCCAGTCCCTCTTCCACTTCCCTACCCTTCTTTTTCGAACAATTAGCTTTTTCCTATTCCATTTCTTCAGTATTAGTCCTCATGTAAAATAATAATTGACATTCCAAATACAATCTTTCACTACAGTTTAATTAGGTAGGTTGTTTTACGCCCATGTCCCAAAAATGCTAAAATGTGACGGCGACACTGATATTTTTTTATTCCTTTTATCGTGATGAGATGCGCGAAGGAAGTAATAAAAATTTTTTCCCAGTCGTAGTGGTGCTCTAGGTGTGGATTTCTTCGACACCTACTTGGGGAAAAAAACGAATTTAAGATAGGGCGATCGGGTTCTGTTTTTAATTAATTATTTCCTGTTGGATTCGTTGTTGGGGCCGATTTATTCGACTCGGATGACTTATGGAGGGCAACTCTTCGACGAGTTTTGTCTACAACTCGTTATTTATACAGAGGAACGAAATTATAAATGCAACTCGACGTGAGGTCTTATTCAAATACCCTTTTTCTTTTATTTTATGAATACATCGTTTAAGATTTACGTTTTCTTTCCTTCGTAATGATAATTTATGAACGAAATAATGCGAATATTATGAGAACTAGACGCCAAAGACGAATCCGATTCAAAATAATAAACCACAGTGTATTTTCAGAGTCAATCTCTATTCTAATTGAAAAATTGTATGTTTAGATCCAGTGATAACGTATCAGTAGTATAGGTTATGAAAGATTCTCACCCTATAGTGAATATCAACAATTTGAAAGGCAATTTTCTCGTTTTTTTCTCGCTATCCGAACGTTTAATCTATCGGAAATGTAAAGTGGTTTGTTTACATCGGAACGGATGCCAAAAGCGTTTAGTTAGAAAACGGTTTTACATTTGTAAAGGCAGTTTAAATACGAAAGACTCTGACTTGAAAAAAAGGGCCGACCCGAGCGTCTTTAACGGATAAGATAGGAACCCTCCGAGTACAACGCTATCCACTTTTAGCCCTCCCACTCAATCTAAATCGTCTCCGATTTTCGAAAACCGAAGAAATAATTGAATGCGACTTCATTTTGTATTTTCGGACCTTCTTTTTTTTTCTCATATGGAAACTAATAAAGAGCACTGGCGCCGTCCCAAAGCCCCACACACACACACCCCACACACACACACACCCCCACACACACCCCACACCCCACCCCACCCCACCCCCCCCCCCCCCCCCCCCCCCCCCCCCCCACACCCACACACACCCCACCCCACACCCCACACACCCCACCCCACCC
>JAGWEN010000343.1:0-5000 GCA_018703685.1 Orius laevigatus | reverse complement strand
TTCTTCTTCTTCATCCTGTTTTTCTTCATCCTGTTCTTCTTCATCCTGTTCTTCTTCTTCATCCCTTTCTTCTTAATCCTGTTCTTCTTAAACCTGTTCTTCTTCATCCTGTTCTTCTTCATCTTGTTCTTCTTCATCATGTTCTTCTTCATCCTGTTCTTCTTCATCCTGTTCCTCTTCTACTTCCTCTGCTACTTTCTCTTGCTCCCCCTCTTCTACCTTCTTCTTCCTCTTCTTGTTGTTCTTCTTCTTCCTCTTTTTCCTGAAGGATTGAGTTTTCTCTCCCGTAGAGCATCATCCAAGGGTCTAGCTGTCGGTTGTCCAGCATAACTGGCACTAAGTTTTCGTGACAGCATGAGGCTTTTCCTTTAGGCATCTGTAACCATTAATTTCTTAATTGACGACAGGATCTTCGCTTCTAATCAGACAGGGAGAGGAAGCTGCTTATTTTATTACACACTTCTCGTTTTTTCTCGTATTCATTTCACGAATTCTTAATTACAAAAGGTGTTTCTGGAAGCACCTGTTACGCTCGTAAAGTCGATTATGAGAGGACCTGTCATTTTGAGTCCCTTCTTCGTTGGGCCCTCTAAATTAAAAGACGCACGTGGTCGGATGGAGGGGAGAGAGAAAAACCAGACGGGGATAAATGACGCAAAGAAGATTTACTTTTGGTAAAAGTGTGAACACTAAGACCTTCTGATTGGACGCCCAATTACGACCAAGTCTGAGACTGTCTCCTTACCAATTAGCAGAGGCTGTCCCCCTTGTCCCTTCGGGTTCTCACGGACCTGACAGAAATTGACTGATCTATGTGACGCAAACGATCGCTTTTTACCTGTCAACTTTTGACCTCAGAAGCTTCTCTTTTTTTTCTGGTTTAAGGTCCCCGAATAGGTAGTGTCAAAACACAATGCTACTTCTTTTTTTCCATTCGTGTTTACCTGTTTCTGACAAGCCTCTTTGATTTCTCTCTTACGTCACATTTCTGCGAACAATTAAACGTCCAAATGATCGAAATGTGGGCATATCTTCGACTTCCGGACCCTACTCGACATTTTCGACGAAAAAAAAGTTAGCCCTTGATTTGTCCAAAATGTGCCTTTTGACATTTCAAATATGGTTATATCGTCCATAAAGACTAAATTATAAAAGATTTTATTTCCGAATTGATTTTTTTAAAAACTTCCCCGATGTAATCAGGGTTGTCGAATACTCTCCGGGCGTGAATGTCGATGGGGAATTGAAAAATTTAAAACACGACTTTAAAACGCACGAGAAAAAAAGGGATGCACCAAAAAATGGGGTTGAGTGACATTGAAAAAAGTAAAAAAGGTGGGGGTGCAGTGTCGATTGTCGGAAAAAGCTTTAAAAAAGGCCCCCCCGGTGTCGAATTTTCCTGTTGACTCCCCTTTTTTCGTGTTTTTTTCCTCGACGGTTTTTAATTCGAAAAAGCGTAAAAGTTGATTTTTTTTTGGGAACTTTTTTTCTCCATTACTTATGAGGGTAAAAGCGAAACGTCACTGCAGGACTGCATAATGCATTTTAAAAAAAGTGGGGGTGAAAATTTACAATTACAAACGATTTTTACGGGAAGAGATAAAAAGTGGGGGGTTCCGGAAAAAAAGGTCCTAAATCACGAAATGCTCTTGTTTGTTTATGGGAGCTCCGGTTCTAAATAATCCCTCTCCAACTACGGCAGGGGTCCGAAAGACCCCCGCGGCGTTTGGGACCATCGGACATGTGTTGGCTCCTTTAGCACCGGACCCCCCACCCTAAGAAAAAAAATTTCTCAAACTTGTAGAAACAAACGAAAAACATCTTCATTTAAGATATATATATATATATATATATATTATATATATATATATATATATATATATATAATATATAAAAATGCATATATAGCTATATAATACAAATCCCCAGGATTGTAAATATATTAGCCACTACGAAAGCATCCGTGAGATCGACCTCAATAGCTCCTTCCTCCAGAAACTCTCCAGAAGAAGAACGTTCGGTACTTTCAAAAATTGTTTATATCGCCTTGAATCTATGTCTTGGGTGAGTTTTCATCCGAAAACATGCGAGGCTTCCAAGTTGCGTCTTATCTCCAGGCATAACTCATCCCCCCACCCTCCCCACCCTTTCAGGGCTAATTCAGCACATCTCCATATGTATGTGAAAGCCCCCTCTGATATACAGACTACTTTATCAAGTTACGGGAAAGGCGACCGAGGAAACGTTATATGAAAGATATACTGAACTTTAATTAAATCGCTCGAAATCGAATTAGATAGAACGAAATCTGACAAATATTTGGTCTATTAGCAACCAAGAAAAACATAAACGACAAAAAAACAGGAAAAACGGAAAGAATGGTTAATGAGAACTGAAAATAACATTAATACGCTTTCTTATCTACGATTTTACAGCCTTCTATCGACAAGCAAGATCAATTTTATCAGAGAATAAGAGAACTTTCGATGATAAAGACCTTTCTTATCTACGATTTTAGCCTTTATCGACAAACAAGATCAATTTTATCGAGAATAAGAGAACATTTCGATGATAAAGACCCTTTTTATCGACGATTTTAGCCTTTATCGACAAACAAGATCAATTTTATCGAGAATGAGAGAACTTATCGATGATAAAGACCCTTTTTATCGACGATTTTAGCCTTTATCGACAAACAAGATCAATTTTATCGAGAATAAAAGAACATTTCGATGATAAAGACCCTTTTTATCGACGATTTTAGCCTTTATCGACAAACAAGATCAATTTTATCGAGAATAAGAGAACATTTCGATGATAAAGACCTTTCTTATCTACGATTTAGCCTTTATCGACAACAAGTCAATTTTTATCGAGAATAAGAGAACTTTCGATGATAAAGACCTTTTTATCGACGATTTAGCCTTTATCGACAAGCAAGATCAATTTTATCGAGAATAAGAGAACATTTCGATGATAAAGACCCTTTTTATCGACGATTTTAGCCTTTATCGACAAACAAGATCAATTTTATCGAGAATAAGAGAACATTTCGATGATAAAGACCCTTTTTATCGACGATTTTAGCCTTTATCGACAAACAAGATCAATTTTATCGAGAATAAGAGAACTAATCGATGATAAAGAACCTTTTAAGACCCTTTTTATCGACGATTTTAGCCTTTATCGACAATCAAGATCAATTTTATCGAAAATAAGAGAACCCTTCTTTAGGTACTGTTTCGACCTAAATTTTTCGATTATTTGATTTAGCCCAAAATGTTGTTTTAGACGTTTTTTAGGGTGAGGAACACGAATCTGAAGTCAGTTTTTCAATGTAATCATATTTTTTTCGACCTCACCAAAGGGGGGGACCCTTTCTCAATGATGACCTACAATCTCAGGCATTTTAAGAAATATAAAAATCACGAATTTAAAGTGGCGCTTTTATCGAATTTCTAGTTTTAAAGCGTCTCCAGATGAATATTTACAACTTTTTTTATCACCCAAAAAAAAAGGGTCCATTTCTGTCTTCATCTTGTCATATTTTCAGTAGCGTCTTCTCTTTTTATTCGTCTTTCGAGACAGAAAAATTGAAATTCGTATGTTTATGGCCTCTTAAATAACGTTAACGAGACCCGAGGGGACCAGAAAACCAGTCAATTACCAATTAATATTTTACAAACGAAATTTTCTTGTTTTTTCCCACTCTTTTAGCGTTTTAGTGTTCAGGTCTTAATAAAAAACGGTGAATAATTTTTTTTTTTTTCGGGGATAAAACAAATGTTGGAAGCGGTTACAGGTGCTCACGTGTGTCGTCCTAGGGGTGGGGGGCTTGGGGGAACACCTGGGGGGAGCCGAGACATAGTTGTAAATTATGTAAACATTAGATTTTTATCTTTAATATTTACAACAGTTCCTATGACCACATTTAGTTACGTGGTAGGGGCGAATGATTCATGAATAAAAAGGCGATCGCCCTAATAAAATCCGAAAATAGAAAAGGACGAAGTTTCAAACTTTTTCGACTTTTTGGCCTAAAAATTTTTATTTTTTGATTTAGGCCAAATTGTGGATTTATGCGTTTTTTAGGGTGAGGAACACGAATCCGAAGTCGCTTTTTCGTTATAAAAAATTTTTTTTCGACCACACCAAAGGGGGGAGGATCATTCTCCACTTTTCCGACCGAAAAATTTCAATTTTTTTATTTAGCCAAAGATGTGGTTTTAGACTGGTTTTGGGGTGAGAAACACGAATCTGAAGTCGCTTTTTCGATATAAAAATTTTTTTTTCGACCTCACCAAAGGGGGGACCCTTTTCTACTTTTTCGACTTCAAAATTTTCATTTTTTGATTTTGCCCAAAATGTGGTTTTAGGCGTATTTCAGGGTGAGAAACACGAATCTTAAGTCCGTTTTTCGATATAAAAACATTTTTTTCGACCTCACCAAAGGGGGGACCCTTCTCTACTTTTTCGACCGAAAAATTTCAATTCTTTGATTCATCCCAAAATGTTTTTAAGACATGTTTTTAGGTTGAGGAAACACGAATCTGAAGTCGGTTTTTCGTATCGAAATAAAAAAATCGACCTCACCAAATGCGTGTGGATCTCTTCTCCACTTTTCAAAACAACGCGAAAAATGTCAATTTATTTTATTTTTTGATTTAGAAAAATGTTGTTTAGACGGATTTGTTAGGGTGAGAAACACGAATCTGAAGTCGGTTTTTCGATATAAAAACATTTTTTTCGACCACACCAAAGGGGGGACCCTTCTTCACTGGACCTGTTTTCCTACTTTTACGGCCAAAAAATTTCAAATTTTTGACATTTAGATTAGCACAAAATGTGGCAAAACAGGAATACAACGTGTTAGTTTTTTTAGGACGGATGATTACGGGGGTAAAGAAAAGTGTGTAGGCTACTTGAGGTGGTGACCGTAAACACGGTGAGGCTTCACCAGAGGGGGGGCAAAATAGAAGGCTATATATACTGTACGTGAT